>QJPP01004814.1:0-93738 GCA_003996215.1 Jaltomata sinuosa
ACAATCATTTGAATACTGATACAACCAACTGACTCACTGTCTATAAAGTCTCTACTAATAGTGAACTAAAGTTAGCTGGGATATGACCCCCCAACTATCCCTAATTAATGTATAACAACTAAAATTACTGCTATACTATTAACTAACTGGAATTCCCAAAAAAGGAGAACTCATTCCCTGCTGACTGGAAGCTGCAATCTGTCTGACAATGTTCCTGGGAGCTAGCACTAAAACCTACATCATGAAATAATGTAGAACAAAGAAAGTATGCGGTCAATACTTTGAATGTACTAAGCATGTGAGATAATACACTCACCTTGAAATCATAAGAAAATATGTTTATACTGAAAACATAACTGAAAACTAGACTAAGTATAGATGTCTGAGAATGCATAAGTCAAACTCCAAAAATATGAGCTCTCTTGCTGAAGAGGGTGTAATCATGTTTTTGAACTTTAACTGTAAGATCGTGATATTTAAATTAAAGTAAAATTGTTACATTATAGATCCATAGACTAAAAGGATGATTTATATTTGTAAGTCATGAAATAGTACAATTGAGCTGAAAACCATGAGTCATCCCAAATTTCACGTTTAAAGTAAATCCTTAGGGGAGTTTCTTCTACTGAGCATACTGAAAATACTAAATAAGTAAATTGATGCAATGACCAAGTTGATAGACATGTAAAAAAATAATACTAAACTGAATAACCGACTACAAGGTTATGCACTAACTGAGCCTGAAATGTGGGAGCTACTCTTAATCGACATATTCCAAGATGAGCTAACTCTGGGGTTAACCTATAACCCTGGTAGGGAAGGATGTTCATACCTTGCAAAGGGTACGAACACTTGCTGGTGTGGATCCACTAAACTGATGCCCAAAATGGCTAAGGTGTCAATCCTAATCTCACGGATGACCCTTTAGAACCTACGGTGGCACCGTAGTTCTAGGAATTAGGGACTTCAATGAAAGGTTTTATTCCTAAATGATGGGTGAGCTTTCATCTCTTTGTCTGCTCCATGCTAAGTACTACTCCCAACTTAATTGTATGCATACATAAACTAACGTACTGGATAGCTCAAAATATTGGCTTTTTGAAAGTGAAAAGTAATACTGAGATTGAAATCACTTTAATCATGTAATTCTGAAAGACTGAGTATTTGGCTAAAAATGAATACTAAATTGATTGGGTGTTCATAACCCACCATCATGAAGAATGTAATTACTCATGACAATTCTATAATTTGAGTAAAATGTGAAATCTTGTAGCACAAGTTTAAAATCACGAGTTATTGAATATACTGAGGGTTCGTGTAGTACAAGTATACAAGGATACTAAACTTTATGGAAAACATGTAATGATGTCGAATCATGTTAAATTCAATCTCAAATTATGGGTTTATGAAATACTTGTAGAAACTTATGTTAAATCGTATTTTCAGTATTAAAAATCATGTAGAGACATGATTAAACTAAATCTACAAGAGTACTTCTTATTTTGAATGGAACCATAGTTTTATAATTTTAAAAATCATACTGAAATCTCAAACTTTGGGCATGAGGGTGAAAGAAAACCCTTGTTGAAATCCCACATACCTGAAAGCAAGACCCTTGGTGAAATATTTGGGTTTGGGGCCTAAAGTTGTAGAACCATAACTTGGATGAAGAATGATCAAGAATTCTCTTCTTGATGCTCTTGAATTCATTTCTTGAAACCCTATGGTCAAGGATTAGGATTTTTATCAACAATTTACAATTTGATGATGGAATTTGAATTGGAAAACTTGAAAGCCTTAGAAAAGGCCTTTCCATAATAAAGTAAGAGGATAGGAGGAGAGAAAATACATTCTAAGTCTGAAAGAATGACAAAATAATGAAAAAATTTGATTAAAACTGACTTAAAAAGGTCCCCATTGGTCTGCATGCGACAACATGTGAGGATATGCAGATCACATGTGGTTCGCACTTGCTTTTCAGAAAGTTGACAAATTTTCGGCTATGTGCCTTTGGACATGTGATCGCATGCGAGCTTCTGCGGCTTGCATGTCATTTTGCACCTGCTTTCAAGACTTTCAGTCAACACTAAAATGATCTTAACTTTTTACTTCAGACTACGATTAATGCATGGTTGGTGGCGTTGGAAAGAAAACTTGAAGATATTTAATTTAGTGGGTATTAGGCCACCTAACTCTTCATATTCTAGGAGTAATGATCATTTGAAGTTGACCATAGTTGGATCTTATATGAGAACTTAATTGGTAGGGATGCTTTCAACTTAATTTGATGATAGAAGTTTCTTATGAACATGATTCTCATCCAAAGTACTCCCCACACTAGAGAAATGATCATTACCCTCATAGAAATGGTTCAGGTCTTAGATTATAATTTTTGAGGTTTTACATTAAAACACTAATTCGGGTAGATGGTCAGAGTGTTGCGAGATTCCATGATCATACTATTAACCCTATGATTCAACAATTTAGTAGATATCTTGATTACACTTATCAAATATATAAATATATCACAAAATCACGCAAATGCCAAATCCCTATGTCTTAACTTCTCTTTGAAGAATCCCCATAATATTTACTTTTAATTACATTCTTGCTTTAGTAGAATAACTAGTTTAATCAACAATTAACCACACCATTAGAATTGATAGCATAAGTAAATAATCAGAACTAGTTTAATTTAATAAATTGTTAATTGTAAATCCCTTTGGGTTTGACATCCAGCTCTTTGAGTTTCTTTATTACTTTGATGACCATGTACACCTGCATGTGTTGTGTGAGGAAACAGGGACCAGTACCCATACAAATGCTCAAAAATGAGTTCCCAAGCTCCCAAAATTAAGTTATAAAGATTTTTTGTGAAAATGGGGTTTTAAGATCTGCCTAGGTATTTACCTCATCAAGAGCGTGATAGATCCCTCGCGATTGAGAGTTTAACCCTATCTGAAGCATTGTAATTATGAAGCACAACTAGTGATGACTTGAACCCTATTCCCTTCTTCACAATCGTGAACCCCTTCATGCAATCTAATAACCAAATATCACTACTCTTTGAAAATGCGACCAAGACATCACGATTGTAAAGGGTAAATCCCACCGGCACCAGATCAACAAAAACCAACAAAAAGCTCCAACTATAAAATTCTCGAATGGACCCTCAGGATTCATTCAGAATCCTATGAAGGCAAATTAATTATGCTATTAAATTGAAAATAACATTCCGGACCTTTTGTAACTTTTAAAATATCGATCCAAAGTCCTCATGACCAAATGTTGATCAAAGTCAACTCTTAACTTATAAATTTCTAACTTTCCAACCAATGACTCAAAACACAGCTGAAAGCCTCGAGACCCATGTCAAAAGTCCAACAATGCTATAAATCACCTTCTAGAAGCTAATAGATCTATTGGAATTCCATTTCGAGCTCATATCATCAAATGATGATTGTGGTCAACCATTCCAACTTTTCGATCATCCAAGATGAAAAACTCATTGAAATCCAATTCAACCACCTCAAGAACTATGTCACCCACTCCCATAGAGTAAAATAACCATAATAAAGGTATAAGAAGTGATTAAATGGTCAAAACATGTAAAAAAAATTAAAAGACTATGGGGGTCGTTATATCTATAATACCAAACTGTTATATATCATATAATGACAATGTATCATAGATTGTATCTTCGTTCATTCCAATGAAAAAAAACACAGAATAAATAGTGTTTAAGTTTAATTTTCCTATTTTAAATTTAATATCATTTTTAGAAAGTTAATTTATGTACAAAAAATAGAGTCATATTTTAAATATAAATTATATTTATATGTAACATAAGAAAATATAAAAATATAACTTTTATTAATTTAGGTTTTAATAAATAAACTAATAATTTTATGTAACACTCTGGAATTTGAACCAGTTTTAAACTTAGAAAACTTTGAAAAATTTAATGTTCCCAAGAGTCACGAGCCCAAACCATAAGCCATCGATTGAGCCATGAGTCGTGGAGAGGACTAGTGAAACCAATCCAGCAGACCCACCTTAGGTCTGAGGACTATGACCAGAGTTCACGCGTCGTGGATGGTTCCACGAGTCGTGGATGGTTCCACGGGTCATGGAACTAACTCATGGAACTCAAACTGAGGGCAGTCTATTCCTCTGAGAACCACGAATAGGTTCAACGGATCATGGAAGCTTCCACAGATTGTGCAACTTGTGTGTAGAAATTAGACCTATAGCTTACAATTTGTCACAGGAAACACGACCTCAATCCACGGGACGTAATTCCATCTACGGTCTATGGAATGGGTCCGTTGAACCGAAAACTGAGATCCTTCAGTGAATTTTTCCAGCTTTTGTCCAGGGGTATTTTTTTATTTTCCCACTCTTTTAACTCCTAAGTCAGGTTGTATTGGATATTTTTTTTTGTAGGGTTTCATCCCTAATTAGCCTAAGTCTTCTCCCAAAGCTCTTATTCAATCCTAAAGAAGAAATGGTATCCATTCTCTCAAGCTCCAAGGTTCATCTCCAAGTCTCATTCCTCTCATCCTAGATTAAAAAAGCTTCAACTCAGGTATGTGGGTATTCAATAATCGATTTCTTTCACCCTTATGCCTAAAACCCAATCCTTCAAATTATTTTTTATGAATTCAAGTTAGGGTTCTTATACAATTCTCATGGGTTCTTCAATAAATTATTTTCTTATGATACTTATGAAATCTAATTCTAAATTACATATTTTGAATGGGTTTTTACAAGTGAATTCCTATTTCATGAATTAAAGGATAAGTCTAGCCAATTTTGAATGCATGAATTGATTTAAGCAAATTGGTGTACTTTGATAGCATGATCTCATGAATTTCAAGCAATTGCATGCCTAGTTCCTATTTTTTATGAAAGTGCATGGGATTTTCAAATTGAACTAGTGTTATGCAAGTTTTTAAGATATGAACCATAATGAAAGATAAGACACCCTATGTGTCATCAATACTCGTGAATTATTTTCTAAAACAAGGTTTGTGAGTATTATGAAGATTTGGTTTAAGAATATGATTATGAACAAATTTTGACATCTAGATTTATCACATGTACGTGAGCCTCATGATATATTTTAGGAGTAGTATTTAGCACGAGTGATGAGGGTTCTAGATAACCCAAATCTAAAACTACATTGCCATCGTAGGTTGCCCTCTGTGGCTTATTATAATGACCCTTCCAGTCATCTTCATATTTAGGCTTTTCTTTGTACTGATAGAGCCTTCCTGTAGTAGACCCAAGTCATTTATGGCTTGTTGGGACTGGTGGTTTGATACCCTGTCCATTCGTTTGGTCATTCTGACCGTTTTCTATTTAAGAGCCTTAACGTAAGAATTCATTGACTTTAGTAAACATTCTTAGCTAACGAGCTTGGAATCGAACTCTGACCGTATCGTTAGCTCCACAATGTTTAGTTTGACCTTTAGTCGAGTCCTGAGAAATTTTGATGTGGGTTTTGTGTCACTTTTTCTATTTTTAGGCCATTTGGAGTTGAAAGTATAACTTTGGTCAGGTTTCGATGATTAGAGAATTATATTCAGAACCTGACGATTCCATCGACTCTGGATTGTTGAGTTTTGGTTACGTAGAGGTTTGGTTAGGATCCCGGGTGAGCCGAGCTCATTTTGAGTGTTTGGTTATTTGTTAGTTAGTGTTGACATAGGTCAACATTTCTCCAAAATGACCTCATATGGAAGTTTCATTGATTTCGTTGAGTACAAAATATCATTTTCACTCTAATAGCATTATTCATTTTTGAATATCGGATTCTGATCGTGCCCGGAACACCCCATGGAAATTCTTAGTGAAGCTGGTTTTCTGCAGTTGCAGGCCTTCAGCACCAATTGTGCCAAGGAAGCACGATCTCTCTAGACTGTGGCCTACCCTTATGCGTGATGGCGCTTAGCCAACACCAATGGTGCCTACGCCAGTGCCTGCCTTCTAGCGCCGATGGTGCCCCTTGCCATGATTGCGGCTTTGTGCCTGGCCTCCCTGAGCGTGATGGCATTGTTTTAGCGCCAATGGCGCTGACCAATGCGATGGCAGTGCTTTAGCGCCAATGGTTCTTCCAGGTCCCAACTGGTATATATTTTTTGGCCTTCAATTTTCCAACTTCATTCTTGCTTTTCTCCATCTCTTAACTCAATATTCTCTCCACAAAAGTGTTTAATTCAGTTCATAGCCTTGAGAATTCAGTATATTAAGGATAAATCTTGCTTCCTTGTCAATTTTTGTATGTTCTTCTTTCCCAAAACTCGCTCCTTCTCCATTGCCTAAACTACTATTGTTGACTAATTCTCAAAGCTTGAAAATTCTTCGTAGAAGCTGCCCATTGTGATATCATGCTCGTGGGTTTCGTGGAACTCACTGCTTAGGTGTAAATTCTCTCATTGTGGTAAGTAATTCTTGCTCAATTTCTGATTTTCACCCTTAAAATTCCACCTTTAAATCCTCTCTTGTGCGGGCTGTTTTTGTGCCTTCCTTTTGGACAAAATTGCTCAATTTTGGAGCATGTCTTCTTTACATTGTTGTGGTCATCGTGCTTTTTTCCATTTTTGGTTTCGATGTGGGCTCCATGGGCCTTATTTTTACTCGGATTTCGACCCGGCTATAATTATAGTGTTATGGGTATTATTAGTCTCATTTTAATTTGTTATTTCTATTTATGATAGTTTGAGTTCTATTCAGGGCTTCTCGGAGAAGTTTGGGCTCGGACATCATTGTTCCAGCAGCTTATCATCGGACGATAGGTAGGTTACGGTCTAAACACCCTAGACTTTGCACATATGGGATAAAATTATACTAATAGGCATCCTTGGGTTGGGTTTATTAGCTTGGAAGCATAGATCGTGACCATTTTTCCATGTATGCCTCGTTTCTTTCCTCCATTGCGTGTAGTATTCTTCATAGATTTATATTATCACCCTTATGGTCCTGTGTGACCTTGTATGACTCTGGACCATATATGGTGGGTTATTCAGGGGTGTCTGTGAGTCCCAAACGTTGTTACCATAATTTTATGCTAGTTATTTATGTTGTAGAGCGATTGGAGCCTGTGCAGGGCCGCTAGGTTGATTATGAGCCGTTGGGCTGCTATATGTGATTGATCATTTCATTTCTATGCATATAAAGGGATTTTTACCATATTTTACTATGGTTTTGGGCTTTGGGCCACTATCACAGGTTTTTCTAAACCTGCATGGCCCTGGGGACCCATTTTCGACTAAAATGAATTTGAAACGGTTTGAAATGACTTTCTGGATCTTCTTGGGGTAAAAGAGTTAGAAGACGGTTTTATCACAGTTTTACTACTACCAGTAGACTTGGTAGGGCCATATTGCTAGATTGATATTTTACTAAATTGAGATGATATTGGACTCGGTCGGACCAAGCACCAAAGCTATTTTACTACCGTTTTAGACTAGGTTATGCCCGGGTTCCCTTGATAGGGTTTGAGATTTATTTCCCAATTTATATCAGGATAGAGTCTGGGCATGATTATCAGAAGTTGGGCTACTATATTGGATCTGGACGCACTCCGGATGAGGTTTTTGTTGAGATATATTATATGGTCAAGAACCTCCATGGACCTTGTCAATCCGGGCCAGGGGCTTTGGGCTACGTGCACCAGAGGAGGTGTATACGGTGGAGTAGATGTATACGTTCAGTGTCTTTCCATGAAACCTACCTGTTGGGAATTATAGGCACCATAGGAGGTACATAAAGAGTTACTATTCCACTTAGGTTCCATCATGCATCATATCATCCATTTGTGTGAGATTCCACCCTTGTTTGTTGTTTGCTGAGTGTACACTCCGGTTGTATGGGCAGTTGGAGGGTTTGTTTTCACTTGATTGTGTTCCCCAGTTGTATAGGCGGCCAGGGGACTGTAGGTAGACTTATTGTTACTCTATTACAGTATTAATTCTAGTCATGGTTGAATATAATGTTGGATATTGATAAAGTTGTTCTTGAACTGTCGGTTGTTAGTTTCTTGACTTGAGAATATCTTGCTTAGTTTGGTTATTAAATCTTGTTTCAAAGCATGATTATCTTTATTCTTCTTCGTCCTTCTTTTTTCACTTGAGGTTACCGGTATACCACCTGTTTCTAAATCTCTTATGATATATACTGTTATTGCAAGGACCTCAGGTGCATCTTTTCTTACTTTCGCTTGTGCATTTAGTATATATCCAATTTGCTAGCCTTGTATGTAGTTTTTGGTTATTTTCCTTCTGTGCTAGCTTCTATGTGCTCCCTCATTATTTTTTGTGACTATTTGTTTCTATTCTGCCTATTACTATTATCTTATCTTATATGTGCCTAGTCGGCCTATAATACCTACTAGGTACCTTTTGCTTTGCATTTGGTGCTCATACTACATTCTCCATCTTCTGGTGCAGATCCCAGTATGGGCCCTTTCCATTTTCTAATGGAGACTCGTGCGAGGAGACTTCTGGACCATCCAGACTGAGGGTGAGCTCTTGGTGACCGGAGCTTGACTTTAGTTTATCTTTTGTATTTTATACTCTCTTACTACTCGGAGACACTATATATATTTTATTTTGGATCCCTTTTGTACTCCTTATGTGTAAACCTGGATCTTATATACTATTATACCAGTTCTTGCATTGGTTTTACCTTTTTGTATAATGCTGTTGTTATTTTTCTTCTCGTATAACCCTTGCTTCCACTTATATTACATGTTCTTCCGTCTTATTATTGGATAGTAGCACATTACTAACCATTTTGGGCTATGGGTATTGGTTTGCCTACCGGGGGGTTGAAGGTGCCATCATGACCGAGAAATTGGGTCATGACAGATAGGTATTAGAGCTTAGGTTTCACCGGTATCATCGGTATAGGATCCAATGTCTAGTAGAGTCCTATGGATTAGGGCAGAGACGTATGTACTCAATCTTTGGGAGGCTATAGTGACATTTTAGGAAAAATGACTCTTTTATTTGCTTCTGTATTGTGCATAGTCCTTGGAAGTTTCGTGAAATCTCACTTGTTCTTGTTCATTCGTCCGTAGATCGTTTGGACGTGATCATTAGCGTCCGGTGGAGATGAGCCTCTGACTCCAGCTATGGGCCTGGGTGGTCGTAGAGGTAAGGGTCAAGAATGTCCCCGAGCAGTGGCACCTGCTAGAGCTTCCAGGGTTGAGGTAGAGCCTGAGCATGATTATGAGCAAGAATTTTTTCTCGAGCAGCATGTGGACCAAGGAGCAGCCCAAGTACCACCAACTCCAGTGCCATCTTCAGCCCCAGCTCAGTTTTCAGATGTTCAGGATTTACTTTTACAGCTGATTGGTATGATTGGAGAGCGACCTTCTAAGGGAGCACAAACATCCACTCAGGCGGAAACCCTGGGTTTACCAAGTTTAGGAGCACAACTACCACTGTATCTCCCCATGACAAGGTTATTTCGGTCCCGTCAGTTGCACAACCTATTGCTCCTCGCCCAGCTATGATAGAGACAAAGCAGAAGGCATTGGGTGATTCTTGAGATTGGCACCTCCGAGGTTTGCTGGTACTTCTGTGCAGGACCCACACAACTTCAATACTACATGTGAGGACATGTTGCACCATTTGGCATTGTTGGAGATTCACGGGGTTGGATAAACTACATATCAGTTGGAGGGCCCACGTTACTTGCAGGCCTTCACCATCGCCTCCGTTGACATGGTCCGAGTTTTATGAGGCCTTTATGGCCATGTTCTTGCCACAAAGTGACAAAGAACATTGGAGAGAGGAGTACACTAGACTTACTCAGGATACTATGACCATCTCAGAGTATGAGACCCGTTTTCATCAGCTTGCTCCATTTGGGGCCATGGTTATGCCTACCGAGCCTGACAAAGTCCGTAGATTTTTTTGAGGGCTACAAAGAGAGGTTAGAGAGCCAGCAGAGATATTGGTTTCTACTGGTTTGTCATTCCAATCCACTGCAGACTATGCCCATACTATAGAGGATTTGGATTGTTATGACATCGGGACTAGAGATTAGAGGCCTCGACATCAAGGAAGCTATATTGGTTCTCGTTATGGTGGTAGGTGTTAAGGTTATTGGGGCTGAGGTTATAAACCACAGAGACACCAGGGTTAGTCTAGTCGACCGGTGTAACACCCTGGAAAAAGACTCAGCTTTTAAACTCAGGACTTGCAGGAATTTTTGAACTTCCTGGAATCACGGGTCAAGTCCACAAGCAATGGGTGGTTCCACGAGTCGTGGAAGTGGCTCGTGATTCCAGTACTGCAGACCATCCTCAGGTCTGAGAACCATGAGTCAGTTTCATAACTCGTGAAGGTTTCCACGGGTCATGGAACCAAACCGTGGAACTTAGACAGAGCGTGGTCAAGTCCCTTGATTTCCACAACTTAGTTCTACGACTCGTGGAAACTTCCATGAGTCGTCCTATTGAATCGTAGGAAACTTTCAGCAGCCTAAAATCTTGGGCATTTTCCGAGAGAAGGAACCATGTGTCGTGGTTAGTTCTACGAGTCGTACACTCTACCCATGGAACCTAAAGCCGAATTTTAAATCAACTTTTTGCTAATTATGTCCCAGGGGTATTTTAGTCATTACCCACCCTTTTAACTCCTAAGTGAGGTCCTTTTGACTATTTCAAGAAGGATTTTCACTCTTATCATCCTAAGTCTCTTCCAACTCCTTCATTCACCTCCATAAAAGGAAAAGAATTCCCCCAAGCTCAAGGTCTCAAGGTCCAAGTTCAAGCCTCCTAAGTCTTTCCAATTGAAGTGGGTTATCTTCACCCAAGGTATGTGGGTAATCAACAATGGGTTCCTTTCATCCTTGTGTCCAAAACCCCTAATTCAAATTTTGATTTCATGGTCTTCAAATTAGGATTCTTATGAAATTCTTATGGGTTTTACTAAATATGATCTTCTCATGAATTGATTATGAAATTACTATTTAATGGCATGATTTCACATGGGTTTTTACATGCTAACTTTTATTTCATGAATTGAAGTTTAACAATGGAAATTCCTACATGCATGAAGATTGATTTAAGCAAATTTGATTTTGATAGCATGTTTCCTATGGATTTTCAAGCATGTGCATGCCTAGTTCCTATGATTCTATGAAAGTATATATTTTATGAAAATTTAACTAGAGCCATGCAAATTTTACAAGTCATGAAGTATGCAAGAATTACCATGTTATGAAGTATGATGCAAGATAAGACACCCGATGTTCCATCAATGCTCATGAATCGATTTCAAAACCCTAATTCATGAGTAGTATGACGATCCGGGGTATGAAAATAATATGAACAAGTATGAACAAGTTTGGCATTTGATATGTCATATGTATGTGAGCTCATGTCATGTATATATATGTTTTGGGAGTAGTATTTAGCACCGAGTTGGACCGGGTGAGAGTACCCTTAGTCCCAGAACTACGTGCCACCATAGGTTGCCCTTTTGAGGCTTATGATGACAGGATCCTGGTAGGAAATGGTTCTAACCTTGGCCGGTTATAACAACTCTTTCAGTGTGGGTGCAAGACACTGAACTTCATATAGCTCAGCATTGTTTAATGTCGATTAAGAGAAACTCCTGCATGTTTATTTTATGCTATGAAGTTATATGACCTTATATTTGAAACTTAAATCTTTTTCGTGACTTATGTTTCTTATCTTATTACTTGTTCATGTCTTTCTCTTTAAGTTATGAATCAATTTATTCTTGTTATAAACTGTTTTGTCGTGATTTATGCATCACCCTCATACTCAGTACATTCCATAGTACTGACGCATATCTTGTGATGCATCCTTTGATGATGCATATTCAGGTGTTCGTTCTCAGACTCATGGCTAGAGTTCCCAGGATACATCTTATCAGCTTAGGGTGAGTCCTCTTAGGTCGAGGACTATATATATTACTAGTTATGTTAGCTTCCTAATTCTGTACTTCGAGTCAGCTAGGGTCTTGTCCAAGAAACTCCTTATGTCATGTAGAGGCTTTCCAGACATAGATAGTATCTGAAGTTCTTTCTAGACTTTGTATCATTATGTGAATCCAGACTTGTCTAATATGTTATCTACTTTTGGATTTCCCTTACTATGCTTCCGCTCTTTTTTATTGTTATGCTTGAGTATGCCATGACCAAGGAGTTGGCTTGGGGCACTTGTGGTCCCAAGTCCTGTGTTACATCCAGGGGGTGACTTTAGGGCGTGACAAAATTTGTATCAGATCCTCAGGTTCAAGAGTCCTAGGATGTATGAAAGCCGCATCGAGTAGAGTATTTTTCATGTTGCGCCACACATATGAGATAGAAGCTATGAGATGGTTTAGAAAACTTCACTTCTTCCATGATCATGTCGTGCACTAGAGCTTAACCCTTATGTTCCTCTAATACTCATCTTGTACATTTTAGATCATGCCTCCTCGACGTGCTATGCCTCCCCGAGCCGCTCGAGATGTTGTTCCTCCCATTCTGGTTCCAGATGTCACGAATGAGGAGTTCAAAAACCCCATCCAATTGCTAGAACAAACTTTGGCCACTCAAGCTAATCAGCAGGCTCCTGCCCCCGTTCATTCTCAAGGTGGGGTAGCGGCCCGAGTTCGTGACTTCATCCGAATGAACCCACCTAAATTTTGGTGTTCAAAATTGAGTGAGGACTTGCTGAACTTTATCGATGAAGTGAAGAAGACTTTGAAGTTATGCAAGTGGTTAGGGTTGACTGTGTTGAGCTTGAATCCTATCAACTCAAGGATGTGGCTCATATTTGGTTCACGCAATGGAAGGAGACTAGGGTGAGGGACGCCGTCCCCATGACTTGTGAGTGTTTTGAGAGAGCCTTCCTTGATAGGTTCTTTCCCCGAGAGTTGAGGCAACCGAAGGTGGAGGAATTTGTGATCTTGAGATAGGGTTTGATGTCGGTGCAAGAGTATATTCTGAAGTTTACTTAGTTGTCTAGATATGCTCCCTCTATGGTAGCGGACCCGCATGATCAAATGAACAAGTTTATATATAGGTTTTCTGATGTAGTGAAGAAAGAGTGTAGGTCTGCTTTGTTGTTGAGTGATATGAACATTTTCCGATTCATGACTCATGCCCATCAAATTGAGGGTGACAAGCTTAGGGAGATAGCAAGAGAGAACAAGAGGGTTAGATCTGAGGGATCAGGTTTTGGTCATCATAGGTCCGGATGTGGGCATCGCTCTTCTTTCCAAAAGAAGTCATCAGGATCTATTCATTCTTCTGCTAGTGCCCTTACCCAGACTCAGAAGCCTCTATATGATCAGGTTGGTAGGGGATCTTGTTCTTATTCCCATTCTCAGGGAAGTGTTGCTAAGGGGCCTTCTTTCCCCATTTGTACCAGGTGTGGGAAGAATCACCTGGAGAGTGTCATTTGGGCATGGGTGCATGCTATAGGTGTGGATAGACTAGGAACTTTCTTAGAGATTGCCCTTCAGCTAAGAAGGGGAAGGTAGGTGGTAGGACTCAGTCTAACCCAGCAGCTTCAGGAGGTCGACCAGCTAAACAGGACACAACTTCTAGTTCTAATGGTTAGGGCCAGAACCGCCTTTATGCTATGCCCTCTCGTCAGGATCAGGAGGGTTCCTCCGATGTGTTTACTAGTATGTTGAAAGTCTTTTCTTTCAATGTGTATGCTTTGTTGGACCCCGGTACCTCCTTATATTTTGTGACCCTTTTGTAGCATGCAAGTTGGAGAACCCGTTTGTGTTTCTACTCACGTTGGCGAGTCAGTCGTAGATGAAAGAATCTACCAAAATTTCCCTATCTCAGTCCTTCATAGAATCACTTCAGCGGATCTAGTAGAGTTGGAGATGACTGAATTTAATATTATTCTTTGTGTGAACTGGCTGTATGAATGTTATGCTTTTGTTGATTGTCCTACTCAGGTTGTCAGTTTCAAGTTTCCTAATGAACTTGTCCTAGAGTGGCAAGGTAGTCCCCCTTCATCGAAAGGCCGCTTCATATCTTATCTTAAGGCTAGGAAGACGATTTCAAATGGGTATGTTTATCACATAGTGCGGGTTATAGACACGGAGTCAGAAACCTCATCCTTTCAGCCTATTCCTGTTGTTAATGAGCTTCCAGAAGTGTTTTTTTAGGATTTGCCTGGAGTTCCTCCTTAGCGGGAGATAGACTTTGGAGTAGATCTCCTTCCGGATACGAATCCTATTTCTATTCCTCCCTATAGAATGGATCCCGCAGAACTCAAAGAGTTGAAAGATTAGTTGAATGATCTTCTTGATAAAGGTTTCATCAGGCCTAGCATTTTTCCATGGGGTGCCCTAGTTTTGTTTGTCCTAAAGAAAGATGGTTCTCTTAGAATGTGTATTAATTACCGTCAGTTGAAAAAGGTCACAATCAAGAATAAATATCCCATCCCTCTGATTGATGACCTATTCGATCAGCTTCAGGGTGCTAGTTTCTTCTCCAAGATAGACCTTAGATCCAGTTATCATCAGCTTCGTGTTAGAGAGTGTGATATTCCGAAGATGGCTTTCAGGACTTAGTATGGTTATTATGAATTTATTGTGATGTCTTTTGGTCTAACAAATACTCCTGTAGCCTTTATAGATTTGATGAACCGTGTGTTCAAGAAGTATTTGGATATGTTTGTGATTGTTTTCATTTATGATATCCTCATCTACTCTCAGAGTGAGGAGAAGCATGCGGACCACTTGAGGGTTATGGTCCAAACTCTCAAGGATAGACAGTTGTTTGCTAAGTTTAGCAAGTGTGAGTTTTGGATGCAGTCTGTTGCTTTTCTGGGTCATATTGTGACTAATGATGGTATTCGGGTTGATTCTCAAAAGATAGAGGCAGTAAAGAACTGGCCTAGACCTACTTCCCCATCTGATATTAGGAGCTTTTTGGGTTTGTTTGGTTACTACAGGAGGTTTGTGAAAGGCTTTTCTTCTATTGCTACCCCTTTGACCTGATTGACTCAGAAAAAGGTAAAATTCTAGTGGTCCGACTTGTGTAAGAAGAACTTTCAGGAATTGAAGACTAGATTGACCAGAGCTCCAGTGTTAGCTCTACCCGAGGGCTTAAAGGGTTTTGTTATGTATTGTGATGCTTCTAGGATTGTGTTTTGATGCAGCATAGTATGGTGATTGCTTATGCTTTGAGACAGCTTAAGACTCATGAGAAGAACTATCCTACTCATGATCTTGAGTTGGCAACCGTGGTCTTTTCTTTGAAGATTTGGAGACACTACTTATATGGTGTGCATGTGGATGTATTTACCAATCATAAGAGTCTCCAGTATGTGTTCACTCAGAAGGAGTTGAATTTGTGACAAAGGAGATAGCTCGATCTCCTTAAGGATTATGATATGAGTGTGCTTTACCATCCGGGTAAGGCCAATATCGTGGCGGATGCTTTGAGTAGACTTTCCATGGGAAGTGTGTCTTCCCTTGAGGACGGGAAGAAGTAATTGGTTAAGGAGGTTCACAGGCTAGTTTGGTTGGGACTTCACCTTATGGACTCGACATAAGGTAGTGTGATTGTACAAAATGATGATGAATCATCTTTGGTAGCTGAGGTGAAGGCAAAGAAAGACAAGGATCCCATTTACTTCAGCTTAAGGGTGCGGTTCATCAGCAGCGGATGGAGGTTTTCTCCCAAGGGGGAAATGGTGTGCTTCATTATCAGGGTCGCTTGTGTGTGCCAGATGTAGATGGGTTGAGACAGTAGATTCTGACTAAGGCCCACAATTTTAGATATTCCATTTATCCGGGTGCTACTAAGATGTACCGTGATCTACAGGAATTCTTTTGGTGGAATGGTATGAAGAGGGACATAGCCGGGTTTATGGTTAAGTGTCCCAACTGTCAACAAGTAAAGGTGGAGATTCAAAGGCCGAGTGGCATGATTTAGAATATTGACCTTCCCACTTGGAAATGGGAAGCAATCAATATGGACTTTATTGTTGGTTTACCTCGTACTCGAAGGCAACATGATTTCATTTGGGTGATTGTAGACCGAATTACCAAGTCATCCCACTTCTTGGCTGTTAAGACTACAGGTTCAGCAGACGACTATGCCAGACTCTACATTAGAGATATAGTTCGATTGCATGGTGTTCACTTGTCCATCATCTCTGATAGAGGTCCTCAGTTTACATCTCAGTTTTGGAGATTGTTTCAGAAAAGTCTTGGTACTCAAGTGAAGCTTAGCATAACTTTTCATCCTCAGACAGACAGCCAGGAAGAGCATACTATTCAGACTTTGGAGGATATTTTGAGAACATATGTGATTGATTTCAAAGGTAATTGGGATGATCACTTAACCTCTTATCGAGTTTGCCTATAACAACATCTTTCACTACAGCATCCAGATGTCTCTGTATGAGGCCCTTTATGGCCGGAGGTGTAGATCTCTTATTGGTTAGTTCGAGGTTGGTGAGGCAACCTTGATTGGTCTAGATTCTGTGCATGAGACCATGGAAAAGGTTCAGCTTATTCGGGAAAGGTTGAAGACCGCTCAGAGTTGACAAAAATCTTATGCGGATGTGAGGAGAAGGGAGTTGGAATTTGCGGTTGAGGATTGGGTTTTCCTTATGGTGTCAGCCATGAAGGGTGTGATGAGGTTTGGCAACAAAGGAAAGCTTAGTCCCCATTTTGTAGGTCCTTATCAAATTCTGAGGAAGGTTGGTAATGTTGCTTATGAGTTGGAGTTGCCAACGGAGTTGGAAGCGGTTCATCCAGTTTTCCATATTTCCTTGTTGAAGAAATGTGTTAGTGACCCGAGCTTGATTGTCCCTTTGGAGGATGTGGGTGTGAAGGATAGTCTCACCTATGAGGAGGTTCCCGTGGAGATCCTTGATCATCAGATTTAGAGGTTGAGGAACAAACAAGTCGCTTCAGTGAAGGTCCTTTGGAGGAATCAGCTTGTAGAGGGTGCTACTTGTGAAGCGGAAGAGGCCATGAAGGACAAATTTCCTCATCTCTTTCCTTCCAATTCAGTTTCAGCTTAAGGTACTAGTTTTCTCCTCAGTATGTCCCTCCGATCCTATTACATCAATTCCTCTCATGATTCTAGCATGCATCCATGTTTTACCAAGTTATTTTATCATGTTTTCAAGTTGAAAAGTTCAGTTTCTATGTTTACTCTTTGATTTCCATGTTCTATTGTTGGTTGGGTTGTTTTCTCTTCAGTTTTCCCTCGTTTAGTCTTCATTCGAGGATGAATGTTCCCAAGGGGGAGATATTGTAACCCCCCGGAAGTAGACTCAACTTTTAAACTCAGGACTTGCAGTAATTTTTGAACTTCCAGGAATCACGGGTCAAGTCCACGAGCCGTGGGTGGTTCCACGAGTCGTAGAAATGGCTCGTGATTCCAGTAATACTGACCATCCTTGGGTCTGAGAACCACGAGTCAGTTTCACGACTCGTGAAGGTTTCCATGGGTCGTGGAACTCAGATAGAGAGTGGTCAAGTCCCCTGATTTCCATGACTTAGTTCTATGACTCGTGGAAGCTTCCACGAGTCGTCTTGTTGAGTCGTAGAAAAGTTTTAGCAGCCTGAAATCTTGGGCAGTTTCCACGAGAAGGAACCATAAGTCGTTGTTAGGTCTACGAGTCGTAGACTCTACCCGTGGAACCTGAAGCTGAATTTTAAATTAGATTTTTCATAATTAAGTCCCAGAGGTATTTTAGTCATTACCCACCCTTTAAACTCCTAAGTAAGGTTGTTTTGAATATTTCAAGAAGGGTCTTCACCCTTATCATCCAAAGTCTCTTCCAAATCCTTCATTCACCTTCCAAAAAGAAAAAGAATTCCCCCAAGCTCATGGTCTCAAGATCCGAGTTCAAGCCTCCTAAGTCTTTCCAATTCAAGTGGGTTATCTTCACCCAAGGTATGTGGGTAATCAACAATGGGTTACTTTCACCCCTGTGCCCAAAACCCCTAATTCAAATTTTGATTTCATGGTCTTCAAATTAGGGTTCTTATGAAATTCTTATGGGTTTTACTAAATATGATCTTCTCATGATTTGATTATGAATTTACTATTTAATGGCATGATTTCACATGGATTTTAACATGCTAACTCTTATTTCATGAATTGAAGTTTAACCATGGAAATTCCTATATGCATGAAGATTGATTTAAGCAAATTGGATTTTGATAGCATGTTCCCTATGGATTTTGAAGTATGTGCATGCCTAGTTCCTATGATTCTATGAAAGTATATGTTTTATGAAAATTTAACTAGAGCCATGCAAATTTTACAAGTCATGAAGTATGCAATCCTTTCCATGTTATGAAGTATAATGCAATATAAGACACCCGATGTTCCATCAATGCTCATGAATCAATTTCAAAACCCTATTTCATGAGTAGTATTATGATCCGGGGTATGAAAATATTATGAACAAGTTTGGCATTTGATATGTCATATGTATGTGAGCTCGTGTCATGTATATATATGTTTTGGGAGTAGTATTTAGAACCGAGTTAGACTGGGTGAGAGTATCATTAGTCCCAGAACTATGTGCCACCGTAGGTTTCCCTTTTGAGGCTTATGATGACAGGATCCTGGTATGAAATAGTTCTAACCTTGGCCGGTTAGAAAAACTCTTTAAGTGTGGGTGCAAGACACTAAACTCCATGTAGCTCATCATAGTTTAATGTCGGTTAAGAGAAACTCCCGCATGCTTATTTTACGCTATGAAGTTATATGACCTTATATTTGAAACTAAAACCTGTTTCATGACTTATGCTTCTTATCTTATTACTTGTTCATGTCTTTCTCTTTATGTGATGAACCACTTTAATCATGTTTTAAACTATTTTGTAATGATTTATGCATCACCCTCATACTCCGTACATTCCATAGTACTGACGCATATCTTGCGCTGCATCCTTTGATAATGCAGATTCAGGTGTTCCTTCTCAGACTCGTGGCTAGAGTTCCCAGGCCACATCTTATCTGCTGGTGGTGAGTCCTCTTAGGTCGGGGACTATATATGTTCCTAGTTATGTTAGCTTCTTAATTTTGTACTTCAAGTTAGCAAGGGTCTTGTCCTAGAAACTCCTTATGTCATGTAGAGTCTTTCCAGACATAGATAGTATCTGAAGTTCTTTCTAGACTTTGTATCGTTATGTGAATCCAAACTTGTCTAATATGTTATTTATTTTTGGATTTCCCCTACTATGCTTATGCTCTTATTTATTGTTATGCTTGAGTATGCCATGACCAAGGGGTTAGCTTGGGGAACTTGTGGTCCCAAGTCCCGTGTTACGTCTATGGGGTGACTTCGGGGCGTAACAACCAGTTTAGGCTACACTTCAATCTTTTGGTCGGTCTCAGTATGAAAAGGGTTAGAGAAGCTAGCATGGTTGTAGTGGTCACCCATCGAGAGATACATCATCTGGGAAATTAGGTTGTGTTGGCCATACGGGTTCCGCTAGTTTATCCTGATAGGGTAGGTCATCATGGCCTTGTTATTCTTGTGGTGTAGTTGGTCACTTTGCGAGAGATTTGCCCTAGCAGGGTATCGTTCAACCTGCTACTCTGCCGGCTCACCAGCTCAGCCTATTCGCTTAGCTCAACCATCGGCTCGAGGAGGTGGTAGTTAAGGTAGAGGTGGTTGCCCAAGAGGTAGGATAGGTTATAGGTATGGCGGTCGGGTAGGTGGTGGTCGTTATCAGTTTTATGCGGTCCCCGAGAGGTCGGAGGTAGAGGCCTCGGATGCTGTGATCACAAGTATGATTTTTGTATGTCGTCGCCCAACTTTTGCATTACTTGACCCTAGATTCACTTGTTCATATGTATCTACCTACTTTACGCCTTGTTTGGGGTTGGCTAGTGAGTCGTTATCTATGCATGTATCTGTCTTGACCCCGATAGGAGATTCTTTAGTAGTGGATTTGATTGTGAGGTCTTGCATGATTTTTATGGGTGATTTGGAGACTTGGGGTGATATGATAGCTCTTGATATGGTAGATTTTGATATGATTCTAGGCATGTAGTATTTATCCCCTCACCGCATAGTTTTGGATTTCTATGCTAAGATCATTACCATAGCCATGCTCAGTGTATCCCCGATTATGTAGAAGGATTTTGTTAGTTGCGCACCATCTAGGATTATCTCTTATCTCCGAGATAGGAAGTTGATTACTCATGGGTGTTTGTATTATCTAGCATATGTCCGGGATGCTAGTGCTGACCCTTCTTCCCCTGAGTCCATTCCTGTGGTAAGAGATTCCTAGATGTGTTCCCTACTGACCTGCCAAGCCTTCCATCTGAGAGAGATATAGACTTTTCTATTGAGTGAGAGCCGGGTATCAGGCCAATTTCCATTTCTCCTTACCGTATAACTCCAGCTGAGTTGCAAGAGCTTAAGGAGCAGCTCCTAGATCTGTTAGCTAAGGGGTTTATTAGGCCTAGTGTGTCGCCTTCTGGTGCTCCTGTTCTGTTTGTGAAGAAGAAAGATAGGCCGATGCAGATGTGTATTGATTATCGGTAGCTGAATAGGGTTACTATGAGGAATGGGTATCCGATATCGCGTATAAATGACTTGTTTGATCAGCTTCAGGGTTTAGCCATGTTTTTGAAGATAGATTTGAGGTCACGCTACCACCAGTTGAGGATTAGGGTGGAGGACATCCCTAAGACACCATTGAAAACATGTTATAGCCAATATGAGTTCCTGGTGATGTCTTTTGGGTTGATTAATGCCCCCGCAGCGTTTATGGATCTGATGCACATGGTGCTTAGCCAATATTTGGGCTTATTTGTGATCATTTTTATAGATGACATCTTGATATACTCATAGAGTAGAGAGGATCATGAGCAGCACTTGAGGATTATACTACTGACTTTGAGATCATCGGCTTTATGCCATGTTCTCAAAGTGCGAGTTTTGGCTAGAGTCAGTTGCATTCCTAGGGCACATGGTGTCTATGGATGGGATTAGAGTGGACCCGGGTAAGATTTCAGCAGTTCATGATTTTCCTAGACCTACTACTCCTACCGAGGTTTGCAACTTTATTGGGTTAGCAGGGTACTACAAATGGTTTGTAGCGGGGTTTTCTTACATACCTTCACCCTTGACTATGCTAACTAGGAAGGATGTTCCATTCCAGTGGTCAGATCAGTGCGAGGATAGTTTTCACAGGCTTAAGGCCTTGTTGACTTCAGCTCTTGTGTTGACTTTGCCGGTTGAGGGTCAGAGTTTTTTGGTGTATTGTGATGCTTCTAGGGTTGGTATCGGTTGTGTATCAATGCAGTAGGGTCATGTGATAGCATATGTGTCGAGGAAGCTGAAGGTTCACGAGCGCAACAACCCCACCAATGATTTGGAGTTGGTGGGGATGGTTTTCACGCTCAAGATCTAGAGACACTACCTATATGGATTTTATTGAGAGATATTCACCGTTTACCATAGTATTCAATATATTACGAATCAGTGAGAGCTGAACTCGAGGCAGAGGAGATGGATAGAGTTGCTGAAGTACTATGATTTCACTATTTTGTACCATCCGGGAAAGGCAAAAATGGTAGAGGATGCCTTGAGTCAGAAGGCGATGAGTATGAATAGCCTGGCTTCACTTTAAGTTTCTGAGCGGCCGTTGGCCTTGGACATCCATTCCTTCGCTAACCATTTGGTTAGGCTTGATTTTTCAAATCCTAGTAGAGTTTTTGCTAGTGTTGAGGTTTGGTCTACCTTGGTTTATCAGATTTAGAGCCGTCAGTTTGAGGATCAGCGGTTGTGTAACCTTCGTGACTAGGTTATTCAGGCTGAGGCCAACCGGCTACTTTTGATTCAGATAGGGTTCTGAGGTTTGATAGTTGTTTGTGTGTTCCAAGAGTTGGGGATTTTATTAAGCTGATACTCTGTGAGGTGAATTATTCTAGATATTCTATCCATCCTAGCGCAGCTAAGATGTACCGAGACTTGAGATAGCTTTACTTGTGGAGTGGTATGAAGCAAGACATAGCAGAGTTTGTATCGCGGTGATTAAGTTGTCAGCAGGTGAAGTTCGAGCACATGAGACCTTGTGGTTTAATATAGAGACTTCCCATTTCGAAGTGAAAGTGGGAAGGTATTACTAGGGATTTTGTAGTTGGTCTGCGTCGCACTTCTAGGGGTTTCGACTCCATTTGGGTGATTGTTGATAGGCTGACTAAGTCAGTGCACTTCTTGCCAGTTCATACTACATATAGTGCAAAGAGGTTAGCTAAGATTTACATTCGAGAAATTGTTCGATTGCCATGTGTCCCAGCTTCTATCATTTCAGAACGTGACACTCAATTCACATCTCAGTTATGGAGAGCTATTCAGAGACATTTGGGTACAGAGGTTTAGCTTAGTACTGCATTCAACCCTCAGATAGATTGCCAGTCCCAGAGTACTATTCAGGTCCTCGAGGACACGCTTCAGGCTTGTGTTCTTGACTTTGGAAGGTCTTGGGATCAATTTGTGCCTTTGGTAGTTTGCGTATAATAATAGCTTCCATTCTAGCATTGGCATGACACCTTTTGAGTCATTGTATGGTAGGCATTGCAAATCACCGATTAGTTGGTTCGACGGGTTGGAGTCTAGGCCACAGACTACAGATTTACTTAGAGATTCCCTAGACAAAGTTAGAGTGATCAAGTATAGACTTTGAGCTACTCAGAGTAGGCAGAAGAGCTACGTTGATCATAGACTTCGTGCGTTGGAGTTTAGTGTTGGTGATCTGGTATTCCTCCGTGTGTCGCCCATGAAGGGCGTGATGAGATGTCACGCCTCGAGGCTACCCCCTATATGTAACACGGGACCCAAGACCACAAGTTCCCCAAGTTAACCCTTGGTCATAGCATACTCAGTCAAATAAAAGAACAATAGCGGAAGCATATTAAAGGAAATAGACAACCATAACTAATAGGAACAAGGTCTAATAAATACCAAATCCAAACACGGAGTACAAGTCTAGTTATGTATGTAACCTCTAAACTGTCATAAAGAGTTGATGGGATAAGACCCCAACTAACTCAGAAATCTGAAAGGAATACAACAAAGTAACTAGACTAATACTAGTTCTCGAAGGATCAGGACTCACCAACAAGAGCTGGATACCCAATGTCGTCTAGCCATAGGCTTGAGTGAGAGGACTTCAATCTGCATCATCAAGAGGATGCAGCACAAGATATGCGTAAGTACTATAGGATGTACTGAATATGTGAGATATGCAACATCTGAAGTAAACATGCTACACATACATTAAAACTGAGATCATGCTATGATAGTAAAATCTGTAGTGCAAAGGACTCAATGCAATATCATAGGGAAAATACACTTAAAAACCATAAGTAATAATAGATTTACTGAAATCTGAAAGAAAGGAGCCAATGCATTTAAATAACTGAAATTTTTTCTGTGGGAGATTCTCTAACCAGCATAGACCATGTGAGCTACATGAAATCCGATGTATTCTCCCCATCGAGAGGACCCAATATACCTTGCAAGAGTATAATGGCATAACTAGTGTGATCACGGTGTCTGATGCCCACAAAGGGGACTTAAAAAACCTACGGTGTCACATAGTTCTGGGATATATAAGGGGTACACTCACCCAATCCAACTCGGTGCTCAATACTACTCCCAAAACATACTTATAGCTCAACTTAAACTTGTGACATATCTAATGTCAAATCTGTTTTAAAAGCATAAGGGTATATCTAATACCATGCAATTCACATAGCTTAGGTAGACATATCTAGATGCCAAACCTTTCATAAAACATAGGGACATATCTGATGTCATAAAATTCATACTTCAAAATCCTTAAGACTTAGCATAGCCATAATTCAAAACATACTTTTCTTTCTAGATTCATAACTTGAAGAATTAGGCATGAAATTCCATGATAACAGAGGTCATGTAATCTAAACATGCCAATTTTCACTTGAAAACATGCAATTCAATGGAATCATACCAGAATTCATCTTTAGTGCATGGGCTTTCGAAATCAATTCAGGAACCTCAAATAAATCATATGTAAGTAATGAGAAACCATGAATTAAAGCTTTAAAACAGAACCCATAAGTTTTTCCCAATTGGGTAAGAACCCTAATTTCATAAATTCATAAATCAAAGAAGAAATCGTGAGTTTTGGGCATAAGGGTGAAAGGAATCCTTTATTGAATACCCACATACCTTATTGAATCTAGCTTGATCCAAGGTGGAAAAGAAATAGAGACTTGAACTTAGAGCTTGAGACTTGGAGCTTGAAGGAATTCTTTCTCCTATTGGAATAGGATTTCTTAGAATGACAAGAGTTTAGGCTATTAGGGAATAAAACCCTAGTAAAAATGGTCAAAATGACCTCACATAAGAGTTAAAAGGGTGGGTAATTAATTAAAATACCACTGGGATTTATTTTGGAAAAATTGAAAGAAGACTCGGCTTCAAAGGCCACGAGTCAATCTACGAGCCATCAACTTACATAATGAACCGTCAACTGATACATGGTTTCAGGTGCCACATCAGGTAGCCTGCTGAAACTCAACTCCACGAGCCACTCGACTATCCATGATACAGAACGATGAACCGTACTGTTGACTCGTGGTTATGACTTAGGGATATGAGGATCCTCTAATCCTTAGGGATTACGGATGGAAAGATGACCCATTGTTCAGAATGACGGGTCGTCAACCAACTCATCATTTTCAAGACCCTTCATGGGTGTCCTTTGGAACTCGAATCACGAGTTCACAGGATAGGCCGTGGTTCCAAACCACGAGCCATCGAGTGACTCATAGACTGGGGAAAGAACATAACCAAGGAGCAGACCACAGATCAGACTATAGATCATGGTCCAGGACTACGATCCATGATCTGGTCCTTGATCTCTGGGAAATTTTATAATTTTCTCAGAAATCAAGTTTAACAGCTGAATTGAATTGTGAGGTGTTACAATATCTCCCCCTTGGGATCATTCATCATCGAATGAATACTAAGCAAGGAAAAATAGAGATATAACAACCCAACCAAGAAACAAAATAGGAAAATTGAAAAATAAACATGAAAACTGAGCTTCTTAACATAAAACATGATAGAACTAACTTTGAAAAACATGAATGTATGCTAGGATCATGAGAGAAAACTGATGGAACAGATTCAGAGGGACATACTAAGGAGGAAACTAATACCTTAAGATGAAACTAGATCGGAAGAAAAGAGGTAAGGGTACTTGGCTTTCATGGCTGTTTCTGCTTCCTAAGTACCTCCCTCAAATAGTTGATTTCTCCAAAGGACCTTCACCGAAGAAACTTCTTTATTTCTCAACCTCCGAATCTGATGATCAAGAATCTCCATGGGAACTTCCTCATAAGTGAGGCTGTCCTTCACACCCACATCCTCCAAAGGAACAATCAAGGTCGGATCACCACACACTTCTTCAACAAGGAAAGATGGAAAACTAGATGAACCGGTCCTAATTTTGTTGGCAAATCCAACTCATAAGCAACACCACCAACTCTCCTCAGAATCTGAAAAGGACCTACATAATTGGGACTAAGCTTCCTTTTCTTACCAAATCTCATTACACCCTTCATGGGTGACACCTTGAGAAACACCTAATCATCAACCTCAAACTCTAATTCTCTTTTCCTCACATCTGCATAAGATTTCTGATATGACTCTGAGAGGTCTTCAACCTCTCCCTAATAATCTAAACTTTCTCTATAGTCTCACAAACTGATTTTGACCAATCAAAGCTGCCTCACCTACCTCAAACCTACCAATAGGAGATCTACACCTTCGTCCATAAAGTGACTCATAAGGGGCCATCTTGTTGCTAAAATGAAAGTTGTTGTTGTAGGCAAACTAGATAAGAGGTAAGTGATCATCCCAATTACCCTTTGAAATCAATCACACAAGCTCTCAACATATCCTCCAAAGACTGAATAGTATGCTCTGCCTGGCCATCCATCTGAGGGTGAATAGTTTTGCTAACCTTAACCCGAGTACTAAGACATCTCTGAAATGACCTCCAAAATTGGGATGTAAATTGAGTACCCCTATCAGAAATGATAGACAATAGAACGCCATGAATGTAGAGTCTGGCATAGTCATCCGTCAAATCTGTAGTCTTAACATCCAAGAAGTGGGATGACTTAGTTATCCTGTCGACAATCACCCAAATAGAATCATGTTTCCTATGTGTTCGAGGCAAACCTATAATGAAGTCTACATTAATCGTTTCCCACTTCCAAGTGGGAAGTTTAATATCCTGCGTCATACCACCTAGTAGTTGATGCTCTACTTTCACTTGTTGAGAGTTGGGACACTTAGCTACAAAGCCTTCTATGTCCCCCTTCATGCCATTAGACTAATAGACTTCTCGTAGGTCATGGTACATCTTGGTGGTACCGAGGTAAATAGAATACCTAGATCTATGATCCTCTGTCAAAATCCATTTTCTCAACCTATCTATATAATGAACACACAATCAACCATGATATTGAAGCACACCATCTCCCCCTTGGAAGAAAACCTCTACCCTTTGCTGATGGACTGCACCTTTCAACATATGCAAAATAAGATCACCATCTTGCTTTTCTATCACTTCAGCTACAGAAAATAATTCATAACCATTCTGAACAATAACACCACCTTCTGTCGAATTCATAAGGCAAACTCCTAGTCGAGCGAGTCAATAAACTTCCTTAGCCAATTCCTTCTTTTCGTCCTCCACCAAAGACACACTACCCATGGACAACCTACTAAGTGCATCCACCATGACATTTGCCTTACTCTGATGGTAAAGCACACTCATATCATAATCCTTAAGAAGCTCAAGCCATATCCTTTGACGAAGATTTAATTCTTTTTGAGTGAACACATACTGAAGACTCTTATGATCGGTCAACAAATCCACGTGAACACCATACGTATAGTTTCTCCAAATCATCAAACCAAAAACCACAGCCACTGTTGCATCCTTTCACACACACAAGTGTACGCGGACGTACAAGTAATATAAGATGTGAGTCCAGATATCGTACCCAAGGGATTTGAAAAATTAACTAACTAGGCTAAATTCTTATACGAGCTATCCATTAGGAAACCAATAGTGAAGAGTGATTTGTGTATTTTTAAACCAAATAAATAACAAATGGTGACAACCTTTGATTTAATGGGTTATAATTCAAAATTTAGAAAAGATCCAGGGTCACGGTATTTTGACAATCCAGTTGAGCTTTCAAACCATACGTTTAGTTGATTTTGCTAAGATACTAGTTGCGGATTTATTTTAACCATGTTGAGCATTTTTTCAAAAACTCTAGGTCTCCATGACTATTCCTAACGCCTATATTCCTATGGTCATCGGTCGATAGTGAAAGACATATGATTTCTCTTCCGTATCAACTGGGCAAGGCTAATAGGTATATTCCTATCCACGTTAGCGAATCATTCTCCCTTCCCTATAGAGTTCACAACCAAGCCCTATCTTCCCTTATTGAGTACATAAACACCCTATTCTTCGTCCAATTTATGCACCATAGATAGTATTTGCTAGGTGATCAAGTTAACAAACAATTAAAATCAAAGGAAGATAAATGACTCAATAATGGAAATCCGAACTAAATGATATAATAAACAAACGTAAACCTTCATGTCTTTAATCAAAACCATAGATACTAAAGATTTAGCTACTCATGAATCTCTTTGGAAGAAGAGTTCTAATGAGTGTACAAGAAAAGAACCAAAAATAAAATAAAGAAATAAAACTAGACCTTATTCTTGAGCTTTGTCGTGGGTTTTGCCTCCCCCAAATCCGTTATTACTCATAGAAAACGTGGGAAGGGAGTATTTATAGAGTTTAGGAACCCCTAGAACTAAGGAAACCAATCCAAATCGTGTTAGAATTTAGCCCCGCTCGTGCCACGGCCAAACAGCATAGCCGTGGCGCGGAGATCAACTCAATCTTCATACTGCTCCTTAAATCCATGCCACTGCCTGCTTTGGTGTGTGTGGCATGAGCCTTTGGTTCTGGAAAACATCAGAGAATGCCCCGAATCCGTACCACTACCTGCTTTGCAGCAGTGGCGCAAGGCACGACAAGTTTTTGCCATTTTTCACTCGTTTCTCGGTGCTTTGGGGTATCACTTCTTCCTTGGTTCCTTTTGGTTTCTTGGTGCTTATTTTCCTCTTTTTAAGCTCCAAATACATCAATCCATACCTATATAAACAAAACACCAAACATAAGTGTAATACATAACATTTACGCTCAAGACAACACTAGAAAGAAGACAAATGAGAGGCGAATGATCGTATAAAAGCATACTTTTAGCCTCTCAGCAGCCACTAACTCAATATCATGAGTAAGGTAGTTATTCTCATGAATATTAAGATGTTTCGAAGCATAAGCAATCACCTTACCAAGCTGAAATTAACACACCACCCAAACCAATCCTAGAATCATCTCAATACATAACAAAGTCATCTAGGCCCTCTTGGAGAGCCAACACTGGAGTTGTGGTCAATCTAGTCTTCAATTCCTGAAAGTTCCTCTCACATATATCCGACCACTAAAATTTAAATTTCTTCTAAGTCAACCGAGTCAAAGGGGTAGCAATGGAAGAAAATCCTTTCATAAATCTCCTGTTGTAACTAGCCAAACCCAAAAGCTCCTAATATCATACGGGGAAATGGGTTTAGGCCAGTTCTTTACTACCTTGATCTTTTTAGAATTAACTCGAATACCATCTCTAGTCACAATATGACCCAGAAAAGCAATAGATTGCATCCAAAACTTACTCTGGCTATACTTAGCAAATAACTGTCGATCCTTGAAAATTTGCAATACCACTCTAAAGTAGCCCGCGTGCTCCTCCTCACTCCAAGAATAGATAAGAATACCATTAATGAACACAATCACAAACATATCTAAACACTGTTTTAACACACGGTTAATCGAATCCATAAAAGCAGTAGGAGCATTCGTTAGACCAAAAGACATAACCATAAATTCATAATGACCATACCGAGTTCTGAAGGCTGTATTCGGAATGTCACACTCTCAAACACGATGTTGATGATAATCGGATCTAAGGTCGATCGTAGAAAAGTAGCTGGAACCCTGAAGCTGATCGAACAAGTCATCAATCCTAAGAATGGGATACTTATTCTTGATTGTGACCTTGTTCAACTGATGGTAGTCAAAACATTCTAAGGGAACCATCTTTATTTCGCATGAATAAGACTAGAGTACCCCATGGAGAGATGCTGGGCCGAATAAAACCCTTATCAAGGAGGTCTTTCAACTGATCCTTCAATTACTAAGCTCCACAGGAGCCATTGTATAGGGAGGATAGATATAGGATGCGTATGTGGAAAAAGATCTATTCCAAAGTTGAGCTCCTGCTCGGGAGGGACTACGAGTAAATCTTTCAGAAATACTTTAGGAAACTCACTTACAAAAAGAATTGACTAGAGAGATGGGGTTTTAGACTCCATGTCCACAACCCGATCTATATGATAAACATAACCCTTAGATATCATCTTCCCAGCCTTAAAATAAGATATGAAATGACCCTTCGAGGATGGAGGACTACCTTATCACTCTAAGATAGGTTCATTTGGGAGTTTGAAACTGATAACTCGAGTATGACAATTAACCAAGGCATAACATGCATACAACCAATCCATACCAAGACTAACATCAAAATCAGTCATCTCCAAATCTACTAGATTCACTGAAGTGACTCTATGAAGGATTAAGATAGGGAAATCTCGATAGATTCATTTGGCTAGGACTAACTCACAAACTTTAGTAGAAACACATAAGGGTTATAAGAGTTGATCAGGAATAATCTCTAACTTGAAAGAAACATAAGGGGTCATAAAAAATAAGGAAGCACCGAGGTCCAATAAAGCATACACATCAAGAGAGAATAATTTCAAAATACTAGTGACAATATCTTGTGAACTCTCCTGGTCCTAGCGAGAGGACATGGCATAAAGTCGGTTCTGGCGCTGACCACCAGAACCAGGAGTTGTTCCCTGCTAGGCCAGTCGACCTCCTAATGCTACTAGGGTAGACTGAGTCCTACTACCTCCCTGTCCCTTCTTAGCTTAAGGGAAATCCTTAATCCTGTGTCCAACCTGACAACATCCAAAACATCCCTTTCTACCAGCCAAACACTCACCGGGGTTACTTTTAACACACTTGTTGCAAGAAGGGTAAGGAGTCCCCTTTGAAACACTCCCCTGCAAATAGGAACCAGATCCTCTACCAGCCTGATCAAGATGAGGCCTGGGGGCCTGAGTAGGAGCACTAGCTAAAGAATTAATGGGTCCTGATTATTTCCTTTGGAACGAAGAGCGATGTCCGCCTCCGAAACTATGATGGAAAAACCTTGAACCCTCTGATCTAACCCTTTTTTTCTCCCTTGCCATCTCCGTCAACTTGTCTCCTTCAATCTGATGGGCATGAGTCATAGGTCAAAAAATATCCATGTCACCCAAAAGCATCACAGACCTATACTCTTACTTTACAAGATCCAATACTCCATAAACATACTTACCCATATCATCCCATGAGTCAGCCACCATGGAAGGAGCATACCTAGAAAACTGGGTGAACTTCAATCTGTACTCCTAAACCGACATAGAATCTTACCTCAAATTTATAAACATTCGTCCTTAGCTTGCCTCAACTCCCTCGGGAAGAACCGGTTAATAAACGCCCTCTTAAAGCATTCTAGAGTCATAGGGACCACATCTCTAACCCTAGAATCTTTCCATTGAGTGACCCAAATATGAGCCACATCCTTGTGTTGATAGGAAGATAGATCAACAGCCTCGACACCAATAACTTGCATCACACTGAAGATCTTCTTTACCTCATCCAAGAAATTTTGCAGATCCTTACCAAATTTCAAATCCCAGAACACAAGTGGTTCATGCGAATGTAATCTCAAACTCGGACCGCTATTCCACCTTGAGGGTGGACGGGGATATGAGCCTACTGATTGGCCTTAGCAGCTACAGTCTGAGCTAGCATATAAGGATTAGCATTTTTGGCATTACCCCGGCGAGGCATAGTACGACGAGAAGGCATAATCTAAAATGCATAAATAATAGATTAGAGGATTAATAGAGTTAAACTCTATCGTACGATATTGATCAAGAAAGAAGTGAAGTTTTTTCTTAAGACACCTCATAGCTTCTCTCTCATAAGTGTGGCTCGCTTCACACACATGAAAGATACTCTACTTGATGCAGCTTTTAGACACCCTAGGACTCTTGAACCTGAGGTTCTAATACCAAGTTTATCACACCCCAAGGTTATCCTTTAGATGTAACACGGGACCCAAGACCACAAGTGCCCCAAGTTAACCCTTGGTCATAGCATACTTAATCAAATAAAAGAACAATAGCAGAAGCATACTAAAGGAAATAGGCAACCATAACTAATAGGAATAAGGTCTAATAAATACCAAACCCAAACACGGAGTATAAAGCTAGCTATGTCTGTATCCTCTATGCTATCATAAAGAGTTGATAGGACAAGAACCCAACTAACTCGAAAATCTGAAAGGAAGACAACAAAGTAACTAGACTAATACTCATCCTAGAGGAATGAGCTCACACTAATAAGAGTTGGATACCTAGCATCGTCTAGCCATGGGTCTGAGGGAGAGGACCTGAATTTGCATCATTAAGAGGATGATGTACGTCAGTAATGTAGGATGCACTGAATATATGAGATATGCAAAATCTAAAGTAAACATGATATACATACTTTAAAGCTGAGATCATGCTATGATAGTAAAATCTGGAGTGCAAAGGACTCAATGCAATATCATAGGCAAAATACACTTAAAAACCATAAGTAATAATAAAACTTCTGAAATCTAAAAGAAAGGAGTCAATACATTTAAATAATTGAAACTATTTCTGTGGGAGGTTCTCTAACCGACATAGACCATGTGAGCTACATGGAATCCGATGTATGCGCTTGATCGAGAGGACCCAATATACCTTGCCAGGGTATAAAGGCATAACTAGTGTGATCATGGTGTCTGATGCCAATAGATGGACTTAAAGAACCTACAATGGCACGTAGTTCTAGGATATACAAGGGTACACTTACCCAATCCAACTAAGTTCTCAATACTACTCCCAAAACATACTTATAGCTCAACTTATATTTGTGACATCTCTAATGTCAAATCTGTTTGAAAAACATAAGGGCATACCTAATACCACGCAATTCACATAGCTTAGGTAGACATTTCTAGATGTTAAACCTTTCATAAGACATAGGGACATATCTAATGTCATAGAATTCATACTTAAAAATCCTTAAGACTTAGCATAGCCATAATTCAAAATATACTTTTATTTCTAGATTCATAACTTGAAGAATTAGGCATGCAATTTCATGATAATAGAGGTCATGTTATCAAAACATGCAATTCAATAGAATTATGCTAGAAATCATCTTTAGTGCACGGGATTTTGAAATCAATTAAGGAACCTCAAATAAATCATAGATAAGTAATGAGAAACTATAAATTAAAGCTTTAAAACTGAACCCATAAGTTTTTCCCAATTGGGTAAGAACCCTAATTTCATAAATTAATAAATCAAAGTAGAAATCGTGAGTTTTGGGCATTAGGGTGAAAAGAATCTCTTATTGAATACCCATATACCATATTGAAGCTAGCTTGATTCAAGGTCGAAAAGAAATGGAAACTTGATCTTGGAGCTTCAAGGAATTCTTTCTCCTTTTGGAATATAATTGCTTAGAATGAGAAGATTTTAGGCTATTAGCGAATAAAACCCTACTAAAAATGGTCAATACGACCTCATTTAGGAGTTTAAAGGGTAGGTAATTATGAAAATACCCCTGGGATTTATTTAAGAAAACATGAAAGATGAATCAGCTTCAGAGACCATGAGTCAGTCTATGGGCCATCAACTAAAATGATGAACCATCAACTTATCCATGGTTTTAGGTGCCACATCAGGGAGCCTGTTAAAACTCAACTCCACGAGTCACTCTACGGTCTGTGATTCAGAACGATAAGACTGTACTATTGACTCATGGTTTTGACTTAAGGATATGAGGACCCTCTGATCCTCATGGATTATAGATGGAAGGACGAACCATGGTTCAGAAGGATGGGTCGTCAACCAACTCATCATTTTCAGGACCCTTCATGGGGTTCCTCTAGAATTCGAATCACGAGTTTAAAGGAAAGGTTGTGGTTCCAAATCAAGAGTCATCAAGTGACTCATAGAATGGGGAAAGAATATAATAAAGGAGCAGACCACAGATCAAACTATAGATCATGGTCTAGGACTACGATTCGTGATCTGGTTCGTGATCTCTGGGAACTTTTACAATTTTCTCAAAAATTAGGTTTAACAGCTGAATCAAATTTTGAGGTGTTACATGAGATTTAGTTAGTGGGTCAAGCTTATCCCTATGTATATCGGGCCATTTTATATTCTCCAGAGGGTTGGTAGTGTTGCCTATCAGTTAGCTTTCCCTCCGAAGTTTTCAGTTGTGCATCCTGTATTTCATGTTTCGTTGTTGAGATGGTATGTTCTAGATGACTCTCATGTGTTGCAGTGGGACATGGTTTTGTTGGATGAGAGATTAGCTTTTGTTGAGGAGTGGGTTGCTATTGTAGCCAGGGATGTCAAGAGGTTGAGATCTGGGGATATTACTGTGGTAAAAGTTCAGTGGAGGTACAATCTGGTTGAGCAGGCTAGTTGGAAGACCGAGAGAGATATGCAGGCCCAGTATCTGCAGCTGTTTGAGCCTTCTGGTACCTCCTTCTTCCTGACTTTCGATGATGAAAGTCCTTTTTAGTAGTGGATGATGTAATGACCCTTCCGGTCATCTTCGTGTTGATGTTTTTCTTTGTACTGATGGAGCCTTCTTATAGCAGGCCCAAGTAATTTATGGCTTGATGGGACTGGTAGTTCGGTGCTCTGGCCGTTCGTTTGGTTGTTATGGCTATTCCCTATTTTAGAGCCTTAACACAGGAATTCATTGACTTTAGTCATCATTCCTTGCTAACATGCTCATAATTTAATTCTAATAGTCATGTTAGCTCTAGAACATTGAGCTTGGTGTAGTTGGACCTTTAGTCGAGGACTGAGAACTTCCGATTTGGGTTTTGTGTTGGTTTTTCTATTTTCTAGCCATTTGGAGTTCAAAGTGTAACTTTCGTAAGCTCTTAATGATCGAAGCATCAAATTTAGAATCTGATGATTCCATCAGCTCCAGAGTGTTGTTTGGGTGAGGTAGAGGTTTGGTTCAAGTCTCGGGTGTGTCGGGCTCATTTTGAGTGTTTGGTTGCTTGTTAGTTAGTGTTGACTTGGGTTAACATTTCTCTAGAATGACCTCATATGGAAGTTTTGTCAATTTCGTAGAGTCTGGAATGTCATTTCCAGTCCAATAGCATTATTGGTTTTTGAATATCGGGTTCCGATCATGCCCGTAACACCCCATGGAAATTCTTAGTGCAACTGGTTTTCTGGAGTTGCAGGCCTTCAGCACCTACAGTGCCCAGGATGCGCGATTGCCCTAGCCTGTGACTTGCCCTTTTGTGAGATTGTGCTCGGTCAGCGCAGATGGCATCACTTTTGTTCGATCGGGCCTTGGTGCCTCGTCTCTCTTAGCGCTAGCCTGTGGCTTGCCCTTGTGCGCAATAGTGCCCGACCAATGCTGATGGCTCCCCTTCTCTCCACCAAAGTGTTTAATTCAGTTCATAGCTTTCACGCTTTGAGGTCACCCCCTTGATGCAACACGACGCTGAGTGTCACAAGTGTAACCCATGATCTGGCATATCTAGACAAATCCTGATAAAATATAAACTGTGCGGAAGACTGAAAGCATTTAAATATCCGAGATGGGAAAGAAGCCCAAACATGTCTAAATATAAAATATAAGTAAGAGTATGATGCGTCTAAAAAAAAACTAGCTACTCAATAGTTGAATCTAGTTCTGTGTTTGAAAGCCTCTAACTGATATGAGTTGCTGGGACAAGCCCCCAACTAACTCTAACAATCTGGAACTAAAATATAAAACTGAAAGATGAAAGCATATCTATCATCCTCGAACTATCAGGGCTCACCACTGAAGCTGCTGAGTAAGGACTGGAAATTGAGCTAAACGCGGTCTGGATGCTGAGTTCCTGAATCTACATTATACAATGATATAGCACAAAAGTATGCATTAGTACATCGAATATACTGAGCATACAGGATATATGCCAAGCTGAACAACATAAACACTGAACATGGAAGTACATACTGAACCATGAACTAAAAGATAAGCTGAAGATAGTGACCAAGTAACTAACATGAGTATATAGCATACTGGACTGAATAACTGAATACAATGTCAATGTAATATGAGTCTGACTGTGGGAGCTACTATGAACTGACATACCCCAATTTGAGCTAACTATGGTGGCAACTTGTTACCCTGGATAGAAGGGTTCTTATACCTTTCCAAGGGTACAAACAAATCTGACGCGGATCTATTAAAGTGATGCCAACAAGGTACAAGAGTGACCAACCTAATCTGACAACTAAGGCCTTTATACCTATGGTGGCGTCGTAGTTCTGCGACTTGGGGACTGCTACTAAAGGTCTAAGCCTAATCTGATAGCCAAGCCTTCATCTCTTTGTCCACTAAGTACTAAGTCTACTCCTAACTTAATGTAAGCAATTAAATGCAAGCTGAAATACTAAATAGCTCAAATACTGATAATCATCTAAGAATACAACATACAAATACTGAAATTCATGGCATTCTAATTATGAAGCATTATTGTATGACTTATCTAACTAGAAAATATAATTTATGAGTACTGAAATTTACATAAGCTAGGGTTAATAATCTTTGTACCTATGACTATGCTAATTTTTCCAAGGGACATTCAATGGTTATCACACAAGCAATAGAATCTGACTTACAATGATTCCCTAAGGTTTAGGAACCCTAGGTCTAAATAACTCACGGAGAACTGAAGAACTAAATTTAATCTAGTGACTCAGTGGGTTGAAGGAACCTATTGATGAAATCCCACATACCTGGAGGAGAGTCTATGGAGGAAACCCTTGGATTCTTAGGGCTGAGCTTGAAGGAACCTTTTGCCTGTAGCCTTTTTTCTCTTTTTCTCTCTAAGTGTCGAAAGATTTTAGGATAATAGTTGATTTAGGTAGTTTCTGACTAATTAACTAGGCTTAGACTAAGAAAAACAACATAGATTAGGCTTTAAAAGAGGTAGAAAAAGTCTAGAATGCCCCTAGAAATTTTAAAAGAAAACTGCTAAAATTTGCGACTCAGGTTCCACGGGTGGAAACCACAACTCGTGGAAACATCCATAGTTCGTGGAAACCAGTCGTGGTTCTTGTGCTGGAAATCTAAGCTATTGGAAATGTGTTACATGAGGGTGGTCCACAACTCATGGAAACTTGCACGGGTCATGGATCCTAGGAGTTCATCTGTATGGCTATTCTCACGGGAAGCATCTACGACCCATGAAAAATTCTATGGTCTGTGGTTCATGTTCTTGAACTCGACCTCAGAGGGGCTGGCCTCTGGTCTGAGTTCCATGAGTCCTGTCCATGGCTCGTGGACTATTCCACAGCTCGTGGATATGACTCATGCAATGACTAACGCTTGAAATTTTTATTTCTTTCTGGTTTTCTGAGCTGAGTCTAGGCTTGGAAGTTCTGGGATGTTACAATATCTCTCCCTTGGGATCATTCATCCTCGAATGAAGACTAAACCAGCTGAGTTTGGAGGGAAAGAGTTGTAATTCCTCTCAAGTGAGTACTAGAAACTAATATCTAACTGAATTTAGTTCCATAGATATGCAAACATGTTGAAATGCAAGGATAACTGGGGGAACATAATGCCGAGACTAAAATACATAAGAGTAAACTAAGGAACTGGAGAGGAACTATTACCTCAAGCTGAAACTGAATCGAAAGGGAAGAGGTGAGATACTTGGCCATCATGGTTGCTTCTGCATCCCAAGTATCTCCCTCGATGGACTGGTTCCTACAGAAAACCTTCACCAAAGTGACTTCCTTATTTTTCAATTTACGAACCTGACGATCAAGAATCTCAAATGGGTTCTCCTAATAGGTGAGGCTATCCTTCACAGCCACACTCTCTAAAGGCACAATCAATGTCGGATCACCTACACACTTCTTCAATAATGAAATGTGAAAGACTGGAGGTATCACTGCTAGTTTTGTTGGCAACTCTAACTCATAAGCCACATTACCAATCCTTGCCAAGATTCTGTAAAGGCCTACATATTTGGGACTGAGCTTCCCTTTCTTGAAAAACCTCATCACACCCTTCATGGGTGACACCTTCAGGAAAACCCAATTTTCAACCTCAAACTCTATTCCCTCCTCATCACATCAATGTAGGACTTCTGATGACTATTAGTTGTCTTTAATCTCTCTCTGATGAGCTGAACTTTCTCCATAGCCTCATAAAGCAAATTTTTCCCAAGCAAGACTGGTTTACCTTCTTTGAACCAACCAACTGGTGACCTGTATCTATGCCCATACAGTGCCTCATATGGGGCCGTCTGAATACTGTAATGGAAACTATTATTATAGGCAAACTTTATGCGCGGTAGCTGATCATCCCAACTACCCTTAAAATTGATCACGCAAGCTCTTAACATGTCATCTATGGTATGAATGGGACGCTCTACCTGACCATTCATTGGCAGATGAAATGTTGTACTGAGATTCACCTGAGTACCAAGACCTTTCTGAAATGATCTCCAGAAATGAGATGTAAATCGAGGACCCCTGTCTGAGATGATATACAAGGGAACCCCAGGCAACCTGACTATCTCCCTGATGTAGAACATGGCATAATCATCTATGGAATCTGTAGTCTTGACAGTCAAGAAGTGAGCTGACTTAGTAATTCTGTCTACTATCACCCAAATGGAGTTGTGTTGTCTGCGAGTACGAGGCAGACCCATAATGGAATCCATGTTGATCACCTCCCACTTCCAAGTAGTAATGCTAATATCCTAAGTTACACCTCCTAGTTTCTAATGTTCTACCTTCATCTGCTGATAGTTGGGACACTTAGCCACAAAATCTGCAATGTCCCTCTTCATACAGTTCCACTAATAGACTTTTCGTAGATCATGGTACATCTTAGTGGCACCGAGATGAATAGATATTTGGAATTATGGGGTTCTGTAAGGATCTGCTGCCTCAACTCACCCACACTAGGTACACATAAATGACCGTGGCAGTGAAGCACACCATCTCCCCCTTGGGAGAAAACCTCAACCCTCTGCTGGTGACCTACATCATTCAACTAAAGTAATATGCGATCGCTGTCCTATTTCTCTTTAACTTCCGCTACCAATGAAGACTCTGATCTATTCTGGACTATCACACCACTATATGTCATATCCATAAGGAAAACTCCTAAATGAGTAAGCCTATGAATGTCTCTGGCAAGTTCTTTCTTCTCTTCCTTAACACATGACACACTCCCCATGGATAGTCTCCTGAGGGAATCTACCACTACATTGGCCTTACCCAGATGGTAGAGCATATTCATATCATAATCTTTGAGGAACTCAAGCCACCTTCTCTGACGAAGATTCAACTCTTTCTGGGTGAACACATACTGGAGGTTCTTATGATCTATGAACACATCGACATGAATACCATACAAGTAACGTCTCCAAATCATTAGGGAAAACACTACAACTGCAAGCTCAAGGTCATGAGTTGGGTAGTTCTTCTCATGAACCTTAAGTTGTCTGGAGGCATAAGCTATGAACTTACCCTACTGCATCATAACACAACCCAGGCCGACCCTAGAAGTATCACAATAAACCATGTAGCCATCTGAACCCTCTGGTAGAATCAAAATGGGAGTTGTAGTAAACTTGGTCTTGAATTCTAGGAAGCTTTTCTCACACTCATATGATCACTGAAACTTGACCTTTTTTTGAGTCAACTTGGTCAATGGGGCAGCTATGGATGAAAATCCTTCAACAAATCTTCTATAGTAACCAGCCAAACCCAAGAAGCTCCTGATGTCTGTCAGAGAGGTGGGTATGGGCTAGTTCTTCACTGCCTCAATCTTCTGAGAATCAACTCGGATTCCCTTACTAGACACCACATGACCAAGAAAAGTGACTGATTTTAAATAGAATTCACACTTACTGAACTTTGAAAATAACTGGCAATCTTTAAGAGTTTGCAACACCACCATCAAATGGTCTACATGCTCTTCCTATCTCCGAGAATATATGAGTATATCATCTATGAAGACAATGAATAACAAGTCTATCTACTACTTGAACACTCTGTTTATCAAATCCATGAAAGTTGCAGGAGCATTCGTTAGTAAAAAAGACATAACTACAAATTCATAGTGACCATACCATGTTCTGAAGGATGTCTTCGGAATGTCATTATTTCTGACTCTGAGCTGATGTTAGCGGAATCTAAGGTCTATCTTAGAGAAGCAACTAGCACCCTGAATCTGGTCAAACAAGTCTCTAATCCTTAAGATGGGATACTTATTTTTGATTGTGACTTTGTTTAACTGACGATAATTGATGCACATCCTGAGAGAACCATCTTTCTTATGCACAAAGAGAACTGGAGCACCCCATGGAGAGATGTTGGGTTTGATGAAGACCTTATATAGAAGGTCATTAAACTGTTCAGCTTAGCTGGAGCAATTCTGTATGGAGTAATCAAAATAGGATGGGTATCTAGAAGAAGATCTATTTCAAAGTCGATTTCCCTTTCGGGAGGAACTCTGAGGAGATCTTCTGGAAACACTTCTGGGAACTCATTCACCACTGGTACCGATACAAGAGTTGGAGTTTCAGAGTTTTAGATAACCCGTTGGAAAACATCTTTTTGGCCTTAAGGTAAGAGATGAATCGACCAACAGGAACAGAGGTACTACCCTTCTACTCTAAGACTGGCTCATTTGGAAACTGAAATCGAACGATCCTAGTTCTACAATCAACTGAGGCATAAAATAAATGTAACCAATCCATGCCTAGAATTTTATTGAAGTCAGTCATTTCTAACTCTACAAAATTGGCTGAAGTGACTTTCTGGAAAACTATGACAAGGCAATTTTTGTATACCCATCTAGCTATAACTGGATCACAAACTAGATTAGAGACTGAGAAGGGTTCTAGAAGGATTTCTGGACTAACACTAAAATTTGCTGCTATATAAGGAGTTACAAAGGAAAGTGTAGCCCTTGGGTCTAACAATGCATAAATATCTCAATAGAAGACTCGTAATGTACCCGTGACCACATCGGGAGAATCCTATAGGTCCTGTCAAGTCTTAAGGGAAGACAACCTATTTTTGCATTGACCACCACCTTTAGTAGAAGATGGGTCTAGAGCTAAAGGTTTCTAGAAGAACTGAGAGCGGTTTCCACCATCTGACCTCTATTGAAAGTAGTTGAAGTCACCCGTTCTAGCTCTCTTATTGTCTACTTCCCTCTCTTTGATCTCCTCCTTCTCGATCTGTTAAGTATAAGTAGAAAACCTGTAGATATCCATATCCTTTCCCAGTATAGCAATTTTGCACTCCCTCACCAAATCATCAGACATACCATATACTAACTTACTCATGCAGGCTCTGGAGTCAGCTACTATCGTCGGAGCATACTTATACAACTGGGTGAACTTGAGAGCTTATTCGTTCACACTCTTATCATTGTTCTTCAAATTGATGAACTGTTGGACCTTGGATTTCCTGAGCTCAAGTAAGAAAAACCTATCCAAAAATGGCAGTCTTAAAGTGGTTCCAATCCATAATATATCAGCACCTCAACTAAGGTGACACCCATAACATATGTCACCTTATGAATGTCGTCAAGAAATTCCTGTTGATCCTCTTCAAACTTGGACCCATGAAATTTTGAAGGGTTCATCTGAGTGAACTCTCGAACTCTTGCTGCAACAGGGTTGGTATGAGAGAGAGCTGGTGCCACAGCCTGCTAATTTACTTGAGCGGTCCACTTATATTACATGTACTTGTATGTCATTGTTTGATAGAAGCATATTACTAAGCATTCCGGGCTACGGTAACTGGTTCGCCTATCGGGGAGTTGTACGTGCCATTATGACTGAGAAGTTGGGTCATACCACTCATTACAGTATCCTTATAACATTTTTTTAACCTTGGCCAGTTAGAAAAACCTTTTTCAGTGTGGGTGCATTAAACTGGACTCCATGTAGCTTATCATGGTTTAATTTCGATTAAGAGAAACTCTCATATAAATGTTTTTAAGCTATGAAGTTATATTATATCCTATTTGAAATTTGACTTCTATTTTATGCCTTATACTTAAACTATGATATTTACTTATGATTTCCCTTTTTATGCATGAACTCAGTTTTAAACATGTTTCAAGCACGTTTTACTATATTATTGCATATACTCGCATACTCGGTATATCATATAGTACTGATGCATATTTTTTGTGATGAATCCTATTATGATGAAGATTCAGGATCTCATTCTCAAGCTCGTGGCTAGAGGTCGCAGGCCATTCAGTACCTGTTGGTGAGTCTTCATCTTTCGAGGACTAGTTATGAGTCTAGCTTTTGATATCGTTTCTTCGGTACTTAAGTTAGATGGGGTCTTGCCCCAGTAACTCCTCATGATGGTTTTAGAGGCTTTTCAAACATAGAAAGATATCCGAGTTTCTTGTTTCAGATTGTGATACTCTTAGACCTCTACCTATTATGATGATGGTTTCCTATTTTGTTAGTTATGCTTCCGCTATGATCCGTTATGCTTATCTAAATTATGCTATGACCAAGGGTTAACTTGGGACCACTTGTGATCACGGGTCCCATGTTACATCTACGGGGTAGCCTCGAGGCGTGACATTTTAGATTTTTATTTATTTCTTATTATAATTTATTTATAGTTCTTTTATGTTTTTTTAATCTAAAAATAGTACTATAATGTTTTTATCTTTGTATATTATTTAATTTTATCTTTAAAAAGAAAAACAAACAAACAAAAATAATATAAAGAAATAAATAAATAAAGAGAAAAGAATACAAAAATAAATAAGAGATAAAAGGATTAAAAAGGTGGGAAAGGAAAAAAGTTGTTGAAGCACGATATTGACGTGATGTGACGTGACAGAAGATGTAGTTAAATGGAATGGGGTAGTTTGGGTAAATATTTTATTTCGTATGTGCAGCAATTATAATTAAGTTCTAAGAGGGTAAATTCGAGTAAATTTATATAATTTTGGTCTATTTTTTGTACTTTTTTCTTTTTTAAAATTAAATTAAAAAGAATAATTTAGTAGTTTAATTTTTGGTTAAAGGACTTTCTAATTTTAATAAAATATAGATATAGATAATATGATTATATGTGGTTGATGAGGATCAACTAATTGTACCTGTTAAAGAGAGACTTAGTGTTGAAGCACTTGCAACTGTGATTGTGAATTTTGATTGAGACAATATTGAGGAGTATGATGAGATGGTAGAAGCACTTGCAGGTACGGGGTCTTATAGCTATGCTCCAAAGAAGTTTGATTTGGACCTGAAGAAGCGACATATACCACCTGCCAGACCATCTATTGAGAAGCCTCTAGTCTTAGAGTTCAAAGTGCTTTCATCTCATCTTTGATATGTGTTCTTAGGAGCTAATGAGACCTTGCCAATTATTGTTCCTACAGATTTAGGTGAAAGGCAGGTTGAAGCTCTGGTTTCTGTTATGAGAAAGTTTAAGAGGGCCTTTGGATGGCCCATTGCTGATATCATTGGGATTCTACCTGGAATTTGCACCCATAAAATTTAGCTAGCCCCAAATTGTGTTCCAAGTATTGAGCACCAATGTAGGTTGAATTAGCCTATGCAAGAGGTTTTCAAGAAGGAGATTATCAAGTGGCTGGATGCAGGTGTGGTTTACCCTATTGCGGATAACAACTGGGTGAGCCCTGTTTAGTGTGTTCCTAAGAAGGGTGGAATTACTGTAGTCCCAAATGTGAAGAATGAGTTGATTCTAATGAGGCCGATCACAGGCTGGCGCATATGCATGGATTATAGTAAGTTGAATGCTTGGACTGAGAAGGATCATTTTTCAATGTCGTTTGTGGATCAAATGTTAGACTGTCTTGCTGGTAGAGGATGGTATGTTTTTCTTGACGGTTATTCAGGATACAATCATATCTCGATTACTCCTGAAGACCAAGAGAAGACCACTTTCACTTGTCCATACGGGACATTCACTTTCAAAAGGATACCTTTCGATCTATGCAATGCACCAATAATATTTTAGCGTTGCATGATGTCTATTTCTCTGACATGGTGGAGGACACTATTAAGGTTTTAATGGATGACTTTTTGGTGGTTGGTGACTCTTTCGATGATTATTTGGCTCATCTCAATTATGTGCTAAAAAGGTGTGAAGAATGCAACTTGGTACTTATTTGGGAGTAATGTCACTTCATGGTGAAAGAGGGTATAGTGCTTGGCCATCGGATCTCCACTAAGGGTATAGAGATCGACAAAGCAAAGATATATGTGATTGAAAAATTGCCTCCACCAGTTTCTGGAAAGTGGCTTTGGAGTTTTTTGTGGCATGCTTATTTCTATCGGAAATTTATCAAGGATTTCTCCAAAATTGCAAATCCATTGTGCAAATTGTTGGAGAAGGAGGTAAAATTTGTGTTTGATGCTGCATGGATGAAGGCATTTGAGTGCCTTGAGGAAAAGTTGATCTCTGCTCCCATTATTATTTCTCCTGAATGGTCTCAGCCTTTTGAGGTTATATGTGATGCTAGAAGAGTGGCGCTAGGAGCAGTCCTAGGCCAAAGGCATGAAAATATTCTTCATCCCATATACTACACTAGCAAAACACTTAATCTTGCTCAAAAGAACAACATGGTGACTGAACAAGAGCTGCTTGTTGTGGTCTTTGTGTTTGGGAAATTTAGATCCTATTTGCTTAGCACCAAGATGGTGGTGCACACTTACCATGCAGCCCTTCAGTACCTCATAGAAAAGAAATATGCAAAGCCGAGATTGATTAGATGGGTGTTTATGCTACAAGAGTTTGACTTCGAGGTCAAGGACCGAAAGGGTAAAGAAAATCAGGTAGCAGACCACTTGTCCAGATTAGAAGAAGAGGCGATGCTAAAGCTGGAAAATGAGCATAAGATTGATGATTACTTTTTGGACGAGCAAGTGTTGTCTACCTTTAAAGACCTGATTCCATGGTCTGCATACTTTGCCAACAATTTGGCAAGTGATGTGGTACCTCTAGATATGCCAGTTCACCAAAGAAGAAAGTTCATGTATGATTTGAAGAAATTCTTCTGGGAGGAGTCATTCTTATTTCGTGGGTGTGCTGATATGATGATACGTAGATGTGTGCCAGAAGCTTAGATGATGGATTTACTAGAAGTTTTCCATTCATCCCCTATTGGGGGATATCATAGTGGCATCCGGACCGCAAACACGATCCTATCAAGGAGGCATGAGCTTTCTCTCCCTCCCATCCTTGTGATCGAGCTGTTTGATGTTTGGGGTATTGACTTCATGGGCCCGTTTGTGATGTCTAATGGAAATCGGTGCATATTCGTGGCTGTTGACTACTTATCAAAGTGGCTAGAGGCGGTTGCGCTTCCTAGTAAGGAGGGTAAGTATGTCACATCAGTCTTGAAAAAGAACATCTTCTCCAGATTTGGGACACTAAGGGAAATTATTAGTGATAGAGGCTCTCACTTCTGCAATAAGTTGTTTCATGCTTTACTTGAGAAATATGGAGTGAAACACAGGGTTGCAACCCCTTACCATCCCCATACTAGTTGGAAAGTGGAAGTCTCCAAAAGTAAAATAAAGTTAATCCTGTACAAGACTGTCAATGCCAATAGAACGGATTGGTCGTGGAAACTAGATTATGCTTTGTGGGAGTACCAGACTGCATACAAGACACCAATGGGTATTTCACCATATCAACTTGTGTTTGGGAAAGTGTGCCATCTTCCTATTTCCTAGAGCACAAGGCCATGTGGGGGCTAAAGAAGTTGAATTTAGACTGGTTTGAAGCATCATTTTAGCGACTTGGGTAGCTAAATGAGTTAGATAAGTTCCCCCTAAATTCATATGAGAGTTTGGCCTTGTACCAAGTGAAGATGAAACTATATCATGACCAAAAGATCAAAAAGAGAAAGTTCCAGCCGGGTGACTTGGTCCTGCTTTTAAATTCCATACTTCTCTTGTTTCCTGGCAAGCTGACGTCCAAGTGGATCGGACCATTCAAAGTGGTACAAGTATTTCATGGGGCCGTTGAACTTGAAAATCATGATAGCAAGAGGTTCAAGGAGAATTGGCAGTGGATTAAAGCATATTTGGGAACCATAGAGGATCTTAAAGCGATTGAAGTTTGGACCATTGGTGAACTCATTCTAACCAAGGAGCTTGATGATGTCTGAGTAATCAAGTGACTTGCATCGTGCCGTGATGTTAAATCATGTGCTGCATGGGAGGCAACCCATGAGGAAACTTGATGAAGTCTGAGTAGTCAAGTAACCTGCGTCGTACTGTGATGTTAAATTAGGCACTGCAGGGGAGGCAACCCATGAACTAATGTGTGTTGAATGTGCAGGAGTTGGTGAGAGTGAAAATTGCAGAATTACAGGAAAAAAGGGTCCCGAAGGTCTATGATGAACCGTCGCAGATGCCACGCCCGTGGGACAAGGGCTTACCAAATGAATAGTTGAGCAAAAAGTGGACTATCACATTTCCACGCCCTATATAATGGGCCATTTTGACCCCAACGGGCGTGGGAAATGGGCGTGAAGCCAAGGATAGTTCTGAGAGAAGCCATTAGCTCGTTCGCATGTCCTGTATGACTGGACGTCGTAACCCTGACAGGCGAGGGAATCAAGCCAAAGATGCCTAGGTAAGTTACTCTTGATGGGCTATCGCGTGCCCCATGGGCGTCGCGTAGCCCATTGTCTGGGTCAGTCAGCATGGTCAATAATTTTCAAATTCTTTTAAATTTCTGACCCTAACCTGACCCGAAACCCCATTGCCATTTTTCCCCGCGTCCATTAAGGTTTGACCTTAATTTGATTAAGGTCAAAACACTCATCTCCTTCCTCCTAAATTTTCTCTCCCAAATTCATGATTCCCTCTCCCCAATTTCACTCCCCACGATCAATCTCCCCTTATTGCCATAAACTCTCCACAATCAAAATCAACTTTTAACACTAAGCAAAGATCACTCAAATTCTACAAGTTTTTTTTCAAGAGTTATTGGCAATCAAGAAGTAAGTAATTTCCTCTTGAAGTTGTTCAATTCTACTTGATGTTTAAAAGAAATAGCTATGGCTTCTTGTGTTGTGAATAATCATAATGTTTTAACAGAACCCTAGTCGCGAAACTTTTCTTAGTGATTATCTGTGTGCATATAAATTGAAAAAAATGGAAATTAGGGTTGTATTGTTTGTCTGTAATGAGTTGATATTGTTATTATGAATGTTGTTTCTTTTTGTGAGGTAAAAATTATGCTAGTGAATGAACAAGGGAAATAAATTTCTTGTGCAAACTTGATCCCACGGGTCACCTGACGGGACGTCTGAGGCACGATGGGCATCGGACAAAGGCGTTGGAAATGGATCAATGCCTGAAAAGGCTTCTGTCCAAATTTGATGGGACATCGAACCTCCCAAGCCCGTGGGAGGACATCTTGTCCTTAAAAAAAACACACTTTTTTGGGCCGATGCCCTACCTACGGGACATAGGACCTCCCACGCCCGTGGGAGGCTAAATTTTTGTACTCCCTTTGTTTCAATTTGTTTGACCTATTTTGACTTGGCACGAAGTTTCTGAAAGTAAAAAAGACTCTTGAAACTTGTGGTCTTAAATTAATGATGTGTAAAATGTATTAAAATATTATTTAATCTTGTTGTCTTGAATATGCTATGTGAAAAATTAGAATTAAAGAGGTCCCAAAAAAGGAAAGAGAGACTCTTTTTGAAACTGACTAAAAAGAAAAGTAGGCCAAACAAATTGAATAGAGGGAGTTAATTTTTTCTAAGTGTTGAATTTTTTTTCTATTTTTAATTTTTGGTTTCGTTTGCTAACGTTGGTTACCTGAAGGTAATATATGGCACCACCAACTCCATTAAGATGCGGGAGGGTGGGGGAGGGGCAAAAAGCCAAGGATAACACAGTCAAGTCTCGGCTAAAGGATTAAACTAATTCTGAGGCCGAAAAGAGTGACTTTGACAATTGCCCCCTCGCCAAGATGACAAGAAAAAAGATCGTGCTGTCTCCTTCCCAGTATGAAGAGGGAGGAGACAAAGCACCAACTCAGGAGCAGACATCGGCTAAGACTTCCTCCCAGTTTGAAGAGGGGGAAGGGTCATCTTCCAGCTCTACAAGTACTGATTCAGGGAGTAACCCCCAACGACAAAGAGAGGAAAAGAGACTGCAATCCCGGTTCCAGTGGCTTGGAAACAGAAACAGAAACTGGAGATGATGCTTAGTCTGGGTCAGAGTCTGGTTCTGCAAAGAAGGCTGAGGGTGATGTTGAGACTGATACAGAACCACCACTCCTGAAAAGCAGAAGACACCTGAAAGGGAGAAGACACCGCCCACTCCCAAAGCTCCTGGCATAACACTAGTCCTCACTTCCAAAGATTTCTGACTCTAGGAGAAGAAAAGATGGACGGTAAAAGGGTCCCAGAAGATATTTCAGTACAGGTTAGAAACAATGGAAAGAGGGCACATCAAACGCCCTATTGTAGAGAAACGGTGAATTAACTCACTCAAGCCCAAAGACTTTCCTAAATTAGATGAATATTTTTGATACTACAGCTTGGGGTGGACTAGCAAGCCACTCCCAAATTATTAGTCGACTATCATGAGGGACATTTGTAAAAATTTTCAAGCCATCAAGGAAAGTAGACGTAAGAAGGGCCAGAAGATTGCAGACTTACCCGCTCTTGAGAGCATCCTAGTAAGAGGTGTCCAGTTAAACATCTCAGCCAAAACCATAAATAGATTTTTGTTTGGGCCTGAGTTTGTGGTCACCATCGACACCTTTGACTATGACTATCGAGTGAAGAATGAGCTCAAGCGGACAAAGTGGTTAGCCAAGTATATTACAATGACCGGAGCACCAAAGTGGCTCGACCAGGACAAGCCGCAAATCACAAAGGCTTCTCTATCATTTGAGGACAAATTCTGGTTGGCTTTGGTGCAAATCCAGCTTATGCCGATGGGTGCTGACAATCAATTGACTCTTGAATGAGCCATTCTAGTGGCTAGCCTGCTATCCAAGTACAATCTGAACTCTGGGAACATCATTGCTGAAGAAATTCGGGATAGAGTAACAAAGATTACATATTCATATCCATTCTTGTGTCTCTTGATGGAGTTGTGTTATGAGGCAGAGTTCCTGAAATATTCGAGTGTTGACCTTGTAGTGCCAGCCATTTGGACCCACCACCTAGAGAGGTCTAAAGATAAAAGCAAGGTAATAGGTATGAGCGACACATCTGAACCACTCGTTGTTGTACCCAATCTAGAGATGACACCTTCTAATACTAATGTGCCATCTCTACCAGGTAACTGACTTGAAGAAACTCTTGGGGCCCTCTCTATATCAGCTGCACTGCCAATGGAGGATCCTTAATCCATATATGCCTTTCACCCAGAAAATTTTGCTTACACTGTTTAGACTACCATTCATCTATAAGGACAGATGAGGAAGTTTTCTGAACAGTTTCAAGCCACTGTTGATGGCTTCATACAGAGAGCCTTAGTACTATATGATAATGTTCATGATCGTATTGACACTTTGAAAGAGAGGATTGACATAAAGTTAGATGAGATTGAGGCTGTGGAGTTGACAAAGATGAAGCAACACATTGTAGAGCTAAGGGTCGATGTGGATGAATTAAAGGGTGGTCCAACTGTGTATGATAAAGCTTTAGTGGTCTTGCCTAAGGATACTTTGTAGCCCATGATTGATTTGTGGGACTATGCTATTCCGGAGCTCCGACTGAAGGAACCTGCAGAAGAGAATAAGGCGTCAGTTAGTCCTTTGGAGCCTTCTAAAAAGAGGAAGAGAAAGGATAAGCATATCCATGCAGACGATGACCCATTAAGTCCAAAGTCTCAGAAGTAAAAGGATGATCGAGCTTCCAAGAGATCGAAGAATGAAGGAGTCCCTAGCTATGCACCAAATTAAGGTTGATGACATTGGCACAGGTGGCTCGGCTAGTGGTGTAGCCGGCACTACTGAGGAACCATCTTTTAGCCTCATTGTGGGAGTTAGTGTTGATGATGCTGCTCCGGCAGCTGATATTGTTGAGAGGTCTGTGGAGGCAGCCTCTATTTGAGATAAGACTGTAGGCACCGATCCAGCGGGCTCGACTACTGCAACACCCGATGACCACACTTAGGCACCACAAGTATGCCTTGTACACCTTATTTTGTTATTTTTTAATGCATTGGGGACAATGCATAACTTTTTAGATAGGGTGGGGGTAGCTGTGGTCATCTAGTTTTTTGTAGAGTGTTTTGGTAAAGTTTGAGCAGCCAAAACACTTGTGTCGTGCCGTGATGTTAAATCAGGCGCTGCATGGGAGGCAACCCATATGGGTATCTATAAGGTATCTGTGTTATTGGGGTTTTCTTTCCTGTGTTCTTTCCCTAAGGACTTTTAATTTCTAATGAACCGACATGTTAAGAATAGGATGTGTGTTTGTAGAAGTAAAATTAGGAACTTAATGCAGCTATGGTCTGTTTTTGAAGAAATTTTGTGAAAAATAGAAAAATGGAGACCCCTCCAAATTTTTGTGCAATAAGGTGTTAGAACTGACCTTGATGGATCTGTAAATGACAATATTCATATTACTGAGTTAAGTAGCTTAAGCTAAAGCATGAACTAGTAGTTAGCTAATTTGTAGTCTATTCTCTGTGCCATGTGTGAAGTGAGATGGTTAGTATCTATTCTTGCTGTACTATTCAATCTATAACTTGCCTGGTTAGTCTTGCTGCGGTTGTAGAATGGTTGGGTTAGGAAATGATCATAGGCCATTTTTGAATGAGTCCACTTAAGCCAAATAACCTACAATGAAATCATGATTCTCTTTGATCCCTGAGCTTGAGCCTTAAGTTAATCCTTTTTGTTGTTATCATGTCACCTTCCCCATTTCCTATAAACCTTCATTTTGGCCCTGGTCCCTCCTTAGACATTATGCACCTCAACTTAGGCTAAAAGCCTAAGTTGAGGGTGACTACTGTAAGGGTGAATAGGAAGTTCTGGGTATGAAAAGACTGGGTTAGTGTTAAAAAGAAAGATAAAGGGTGTGGTTTCTGTGATACCAAAAGAAAAGAAAGAAAGAAAAAGAAAAAGAAAAAGAAAAGTGAAAAGTTGAAAAAGGTGCAAAAATACAATGAAAGCCACACCCAAAGCTTGATAAAAGTGAAAAGGTAACAAAAAAAGGGTATAAGGAAGGAAAATATTGTGGTCTTAAAAGTGGAAAATAAGTAGGAATTGTAGTGTCAAGGAGGGCATAGTCACAATTTACCCAAATCTACCATTCCCATCCCTAAGCCTACATTACAAGCCTAACAAAGTCCTATAGTGATCCTAACAGTACTGTTTGAAATCCAAAGCATAGAAAATAAGGGAAAACCTATGGCATTGTTCATGTAAAACTTGAATCTCTTTGCGAGAGTGAGCGTGTTCCCAGTCCCTATGTGCAAATTGCTATTCTATGTGATTGGGACTTCTTTATTGTGAGGACACTAGAGTAGACTGTGATTGCTGATTATTTGGTTTGAATGTCTACTGTGTATGTTAGCTTGCTCATGAATATCATATTGTCACTCACAGATCCGTCTTGTGTTGTTTTGATAACTTCGATAAGTGCACTGGTTTTTGAGATGTTAAGGTGTGGGTACTATTCTGAGATTGAAAAGGTTGAATGAATCATGTTGCGGCTGTAGTTTCTAGTTTCCTTTGACTTAAGTGTCTTTTTAGTTTTTGTTTTCATTTGTTGCTTGAGAACAAGAAAACATTCTAAGTCGAGGGTGTTGATGTGTCAGGATTTTGTTTCACTTTCGACGATTAAAACTAGGGATTTTGGGAGTTCTTAAGCATATTTTGTTGGATTTGATGTCATTTGTTGCATGTAAAGGGAAAAGTATAGCAAAGATAAAAGTGCCAAAAAGTTACTGATTTCATTTGTTGCATGTACGACATGGTGGGGCATGACTTTTACCTAGAAATCTGGTGGGAGAGGCTGTCGGAATAAACCAGAAAGACTAAAGGCAAGAACTCATTTCCCATGCCCTGCTATGATGGGCGTCAATCCAGCCATGAGATGTCAAAGAGCCTGTCGTACTATACCAGTGGAACTGAAGCTCAGAGGCCAGACTTGATGAGCATCTATGACGCCCGTGAGAGACACTATGGGATGTCATAAAGCTTATCACATCAAGTCAGGAGATATAGGAGATTAATCTGAGTAGCCGATGAGATAGCCATGACGAGCATCACATCCATGACGTCCAATCGCATTAGCCAATAGAAACAATGGAGAGGACCTCGAGCTCAACCTGAAGAAAGCCCGATCAGCACCCACGATGCCCGTTGCATCCACGACGGCCCATGGGGCATCCCATCAGAAGTACCACATCCAACTTTCCTAGTTTACTTAGGATTTGGTCGTTTTGTCTATAAATACTTTCCCTTAGGTTTTATTTCAGGGTTCCCGACTTTGTTTTCATATTGTTACATTTTGTTGTGTTTTTGTGACATCATAACACAGTTCTTGAGAATAAAAAGATTGTTCTTGATTTATTGAAGTGTTCTTGAGAATTGTTCAAGATTATGGATTTCTTTACTTCTTCTTATAAGTATATACTCATGATTGTTTCAACAATTATTCATCATTCACTTATGAACATGAGTAGCTAAATACACAACTAGGGTTGTGGGAACCATGGAGGATTAATGAAGTAGGCAAAATACTTGGTAATTCTAGGGTGGTGTTTATACATGTATTGTTCTTCCCTTGGCGTTAATTGCTTTTTAGTGGTGTACAAGGTTAGAACTCGCCTTATCCTTACTTACCGGATCAAGGAGGTAATGAATGGGAAAAGGGTCATTCAATAACGGAGATTTGAGGCTACCAACTCTCATCTAATAGTTTGACCTTGTCTGAGAATAGATAATCTGGGATCCAGGGTAAGGGTCAGTAAATCATACACCCACGGCCGGACCAAGGCGTGTGGTGAAATTCATCTATCTAAGGGACCAACCATTTAGGTGAACCTAACTTACTGATTCAGCATGCTAAGCACCAATCTAGTTTACTAAGTATAATACCTTACTAAGTTATGATCTCATGGGGAACACTACCCTAGGCACTTCTCTCATTGTTACAATTCTTAAAACTGTTACTTATTACTTGTTCGAGTTCGAATTACAATTACTACTTGTTACTCAAAACCCCTCTTGTGTAGGGAAATAAATGTCTAACATCGCAATTAAGCATTAATCAACCCTAGTCCTACCATATTCCGTGTGGGATCGACTCCAACTTTCGTTGGGTTCTATATTTGAGAAGCTACCACTTACACTTCTAAAAGGAGGTGTAATTTGAGCGAATCAAGGACGACTAAGGGTATGCTTCTGATGGGATTCAATCATGGGTTAGGGTGCTTGTTCAATTATGGAAATTCTTAGTAAATGACATGGGTATCTATGCTTATAGTTATGTTTCTCAATATCTTGATCTTCCAAACATATTTCCCATGGTCTTTATTCGAGCACCATGGGTTGTGATAGATTTCCCCATTCCCTGATTTACTCCCTTCTTACTTTTATTCTCATTTGAACATTAACTCTATTGGTGATTGATATACGACAATCTCATAGGCGACTCTACCATTCTCTATGGGATCGACCCCGACTCCTATCGGGAATTATAAATTCATTTTGCTTAAAGATCGCCTTCACCTCTGTATGGAGAGTGTTACTTGAGCGTTATAAAAAATGGCACCATTGTCGGGTAATTAGGTTTGAGTAGCTTTTTTTATTGATGTTTGAAATCACTTTGTGAGTTGTTATTCACTTTTTACTTTATTTATTGAGCAGGCCACATATGAGCAAGGTGAGGAACAAAAAAAGTGTTGAAGGATTCATGGACGTGGCCTCTGCGCTCGAAATTCAAGTACGAGTAGGTGTAATCTACCTAGCTCCCATGGTTGGGAATGCGGTGTTCCATATTACTAGTACCATGATCCACCTCATACAATGAAGGGGTTATTTGGAGGGGATGCACATGAAGATGCCAATAGGCACATCCAGAATTTCATAGAAATTTGTTAGCCCTTCATTTTTCACAACATCCATCAAGAATCTATTCGGCTTTGCTTGTTTCCTTTCTCTCTCACGAGAGAAGCCATGACATGGTTAGAGGAGCTTCCGGAAGGATCAATTACTACATGGAATGGTCTTGTCGAAGCATTTATGGTGAGATTCTTCCCTCTCTCAAAATGATGCAATTGAGGGATGAAATCACTAATTTTTGTCAACTCCAAGATGAACCATTATATGAGGCGTGGCTGAGATTTAAAAAGAAACTCTTATTGTGCCCCAATCACGAATTGCCAAATGTTGTCCTTCTCCAAAGCTTTTATAAGGCTTTGATTCAATGAACATGTCCATATCCAACAACCTCGCGGGTGTTACCTTCATGGATCAACAATATGGTATCGTCTCAATTTTTCTAGAAAGAATGACCAAGATGAATCTTTCTTGGCACACGAGGGAGGCTGATTGTCACGACCCGATTTCTCGGTCATGATGGCACCTATAACCCCCGGTAGGTGAACCAATCCCCGTAGCCTAGGACAGTTAGTAATGGGCTACTATCTAACAAATAAGGGAACAAGACGAAGAGAATAGATAACAGGGATATATATATAAACATATGCAGAAACTAAACCAAATCCCAAGACCTGGTATCATAGTATAGAGCCAAAACTACATACATGGAGTGCAAACGATCCAAAACAATATATACAGATGTCTCTGAATGGTAATAGAGTACATAAAGCAAAAGATAAACTAAATCTAAGATCCGATCGCCAAGAGCTCACCCTCAGTCTGAAGTAGTCCCCAACAGATCTCCAAGCACGAATTACAGTGATCTAACGACGATGGCCCACGCTAGGATCTGCACCCAAAGATGTAGGGGGGTAGGGTGAGCACCAAATGCAAAGCATAAGGTACCCAGTAGGTATCATAGGCCGACTGGGCACATATAAGATAAAAGCGTAGTAACAGACAGAATAGAAGCAAGTAGTCACAGAGATCAACAAAAGGTACACAGGAACTAGCCCAGAGGGAAGTCAACAGAACCACATGTGAGCCCAGGAAGCAAAATATATACACCATAGGCACAGGTGAAAGTAATAAATAACGCACCTGGGGTCCTTGCAATAATAGTGTATACATAATAAGTTTACAAAATGGACGGTATATCGGTAACCTTAAGTGTGAGAAGAAGAGAAATAATAATGATAGGTATGCTTAGAGACATGAATCAAACTCAACCAATCATATTAATCTCAAATCCAGAAACTAACAGTCTAGCAGTAACCAATTTCATACTTAACTGTAACAGGGAACAATTCTGTAAGTAAATAGCAAGAGTCTACCTACAGTCCCCCGGCCGCCCATACAACCGGGGAACACAAACAAGTGAAAACAAACCCTCCGGCATCCCATACTACTGGAGCGTACAATCAACAAATAACAAACAAGGGTGGAGCCTCAAACAATGAATGATATGATGCATGAAGATCTCAAGTGAAATGGTATATCTGTATGTACCTCCTCCGGTGCCGATCCGGCCCAGCAGGTAGGTTCCATGGAAGGACACTGCCCGTATACCTATACTCCACCATATACCCTTCCTCCGGCACACGCAGCCCGCAGCCCCAGGCCCGGAAGGCAAAGTCCATGGAGGTCCCTGACCCCATACTAAAATTCAGTATCAAAACATGTCGTCCGGAAGCAAGTCCGGGTTCAAGATAGAGACCCAGTCTCTAATATGCGTGCCCAGACCTTGTCCAGGACTAAACTAGTAGGAAAATATCTAAAAAACCACTCCAAGGGTGCCCAGGCATAACCGGGTCTAAACAGTAGAAAGTCATCCCAGGTGCTCGGTCCGACCGAGGCTAAAAATCATCTCAAGTAGCAAGAAAACTCAACTAGCACCCTGGCCCTGCCGAGTCTAGTGTTAATCGTAAAATAAATCATAATTTTACTTTCTTTTACCTAAGAATATTCACATGTTAAATCAAACCATTTCCAACTTATTCCCATAAAAAGAACGGGCCCCCGGGGCCATGCAAGGTTTAGAAAATAGTGTCAGTAGGCCCGAAGCCCAAACCATAGTAAAATATGGATAAAACCTCTTTATATGCATGGAAATGGTATGATCACACACAATAGCTGCCCAGCAGCTCACAATCAACCTATCGACCCTACACAGGCCCACAGCTACTCAGCATGCATAACCAGCCTAGAAGGATAATTCTATGCCCGGGACTCGCGGACATTCCCAAAATCCCACCTTCTATGTTCCAGAGTCAACAAGGCCTCACAGGACCACAAGGGTAAATAAAATATATCGGCAAGTACGACAAGCAAAGAAGGAACAAAAGTAGGCAGACATGAATAAAGCGGTCGAGGTCTGTGGTACCAACCTAATAATCCAACCCAAGGATGCCAGCTAGTACAATTTTATCCGATATATGCTAAGTCTAGGGATTTTAACCTATAACCTACCTGTCGTCCGATGACAAGCTCGAACCTCTCTAAAAAGAAGCTCCGAAATGAAATCAAACATGAACTCGGGCTTGAATAACTTGACGTAGATAATTGATTTCCTTTTTGAAATTAAACACAACATCAAAATATAATTTATTCCCCATAATTTCCCTCAATCGTGGGTGTAAGTATATACATATACTGAAGAGTTTATAAAATTGCACCTCATAATGAAACCATGACGAACAGAAGTTGATTATCATATATGTATCATGAACAAATGTTGAAGAAAGTGAATGGCTCACAACATTAATTAATCAATTAATTAATTAACAAAAAAGTGAAGACATTAATTAGATGCCACCTATGTTTACACTAATTGCTGCACATTCCACTTCACTTCCACGTGGAAGTGGATTGGCACCACACAATTAATTCTATTCCACTACGTAAGTACTCGGGTATTGCATAAGTTCGTGGTAAAATAAATTTAGCTTTTTGAATATATCATAATGAATAGAAAATTATTTCAAACAAAATCTACTATATCATAATAATAATTTTTAATATAACTAACTTTACAATCTCCCGTTAAAATATTACAATGTATAAAAACCTTATAAAATAAAATATTTTCAAATATACGCGCGATGCTAATAAAATTCTTAAATTTAGGTTTGCAATTCACCATCGCACGATTTGATACTCAAGAACTCTTTTGGAACCCTCCCTTATGTTTTCTCACTGTTTCAGAACTGAAATGGCATTTTAAAATGTGAAGTTGAGGCTTTAAATCGATTTTGATCCGACCCAGTTCGCGACCCGATTTCTGCCAGACAGTACGCGGTAAAATAGTCATAACATTTTACTCCGATATCAGTGTTGGGAGAAAATCCCTGAGACATTTTATCCAAAGTTCAGAAAATTTATTAAAGGAACTTACGATAATTTTTGCCGACTTACTTGTCTTCAAAACTTATCATACGACCAAACAAATGGACCCGACACCAAAATACCGGTCCGTACAATCCTTAAGTGAATTGGGGCCGCTACAAACAAGCTCTAACGGTTCAAGGAAAACGTATACGTGAAAATAACCGGAAGGGTTCATTACACTGATGTTCCCACAAGTGTGACCTTATGTATTTTGACAAATGAAATGCACCGCAAAGTTGAGGAAAGAGATGAGACTATGGCCAAAATGCTAACATAAATTGATCTCTTAGCCAAGCATGTGATAGGGCCCGGGAATACTAAAGGTGTGAATGCGGTGAGTACCCCAAAGCTTCAAGATATCAAAGAGGAGGTGTTCACCATCATGGATGAAATTTTTTCTACTTGTTGGTGCATTCTCATCCCTGGTATTACTGCCCGAGGGACGAGAATCAAGCTTGGATTAAGGATAAAGAGCAAGATGGAAATTGGAGGGATCATGACAAATAGGGTGATAGATATAATCACCACAATTCTAATCTGTATGTTCCTCCTCCTAAGGCTGATGATGCATTTCAACCTTCCATGAGCAACCCCGGGCAATCAAAAATTGAAGATATATTGTCCCGTGTCTTGAAGAAGGTTGAATCAATTAATAGCAGAGTGAAGGATCCTAAGAGCAAAGTGTCGACCCTTCACCAAATGGTGAGCTCACACTCGGATTATATCAAGCATATTGAAGTGCAAATGAACCACTTGTCCACTCAAATGAATCTTCGGATGAAGGGGACACTTCTTAGTGACACGACAGTGAATCCAAAAAATGATGGCCATGTCATGGCTATTGTTACAAAGAGTGGAAAAGTGAGTGGTGTGGTGAAGAAGCCTAGTGTGAAGGTTGTTATAGAGCTGATGTTTATAAGCGAGGCTGAGATTGTGATTGGGAATAATGATGAGGAGCCGAAAGTTGGGATGAAGCTTATCACACCCAATGTTCTTGTGAATAATGATGCTTGTAAAGAGGAGGAGGCTGATGCTCCATCCCAAGTGGCTATAGCTATTGAGGAGGACACTCATAATCTTCCAAGGGTGCTGACAATACTACCTAAAGGACCTCCTCCATACTCGCCAAGATTGTCCATAAAGAAAGAGGAGAATCAATTCAAAACGTTTGTTGATATGTTTAGCAAACTTTCTATTAATATCCCTTTGGTCGAGGCCCTACTAAAAATGCTCGGGTACGCTAAATTCATGAAGGATCTTCTAAAAAAGAAGTGTGTTATTGACGTGGGAATCGTGGAAGTCACACATAGATATAGTGCTGTGATGACAAGCAATGTTGCTACAAAATGGAAAGACCCGGGTGCATTCACCATTCCTTGCACTATTGGGTTGTTTTTGTTCCGAAAGGCTTTGTGCGATTTAGGGGCAAGTATCAACTTGATACCCATAGTTATCTTCAACAAGTTAGGCTTGGGAATTCCCAAGCCTACATCTATGAAATTTCTCATGGCTCATAGGTCCATCAAACATCCAGTAGGGATCTTATTTGATGTATTGGTCATGGTTGAAAAGATCATCCTACTGGCCAACTTTGTGATCTTGGATTGTGAAGTGGATATTGAGGTGCCCATCATATTAGGGATACCATTGTTGGTCACATGGAGAGATTTAATTGATGCAGAACTTGGAGAGCTCAAATTTCTAATGGAGAGCGACGAAGTGACCTTTAATGTATGCCAACTCACGAGACCACTGGATGAACTTTGAGTAGTGTCCGTGATCAATATTAAGGGAAATCATGTGGATGCCCATGCGGAGTGTGTCATGAATAAGGTACCTAATACTATTATGTTGCCACCTGGGCAACACGATGATGCTATGAGGATGTTGAAAGAGAAATTCCCTTTCTTGGTATGAGGCCAAGCCAATCAGATTGGCATGCTCTTCGATAATGATTGAAGAATGAGGTAATATCATCGAGCTGAGACATGAAATCAACCACTTGATGGGAGGAAACCCAAGTGTCTTTACTTTATTTTTGTTACCATTTAGTTGTTTTTTGTGTGTTTTGTAGGAATGCATGATGAGAAAAAATGACCAAGTGGAAAAAAGACAAAAAGGAGACGTGCGGAAGCCCATGCGGTTTGCATGCCATTGTGCATATTGCATGGGGAAATGCACCCTAAATTAGTGAACTAGAAGGAAAATTGAAAGTTGAAGGCGATATGCACTGGGCTGTGCATTTTGCACACGCCCTTATGCACATCGCACATCTACCGCACCACCAAGCAAAAAGTTGGCCAAACTTTGGGCTCAAATTTAGCTGGTGAAAAGCAAAGTGTGAGCCGCACAAAGGATTGTGTGAATCACATATCACTTTGCACCTAGGTAAGTTTTAAAATTTATTTGACCTACCCATTAACCAACCCGACCCGAAGACCGACCCGGTGACCTTTCTTCTTCTTTTCCTTTATTATAAACCACCGCCCTCTCCTTTTCTACTATATTTCTCCTAAAACTTCTAGAATTCTCTCTCAAAATTCCCCTAGAATCCCTCAAACTCTCCCAAACTCTTCTCTTCCTCTCACCCAAGTCTCCGCCGCCACTCATCACTCCTGTTTTCGTCGTCTCTCTCCGAGCAAAAACTTGGGTCTCCATTGTTGGCCTTCAAAAGCTTTGATTTTTGCTCCATACCTTCTAATCTTCACTTGTGGTAAGTTTTCTGATGTTAAATACGTGTTTAATGTTGATTGGGAACTCATATTGTGAAGCATGCTCATTAAAATTGCCATGTTGATTTTGGGTGAGACCTAAAAATTTTGGGTGAGACCCAAAAATTTTGGGTCCCCAATTTTGGATTATATTTTTGATTTTGTTTCGGATTAACTTGGTAGAACTTGAACTTATGATGATGCATGTTGTTTATGGTAATTTTTACCCTTAAAATCTATGTTTTGGGTGATGTTTGAGTAACCCACTTGTGTTAGTGCATGATTTGCCCTATGATACATTGTGTGATGTCATTCTTAAGGGCAAATCATCACCTTCATGAGATTTTTGTTGGAAATTCATGTTTGGAGCTGAAATTGTTATTACCATTATGCCCATAATCTGTTAAATTAATTTTGCTATTTAGGTGTATGATATTGGTTGGGGGCGTGAAATTATTGTTGAATGAGTGTGTCTTCTAGTTTTTAATTAAAGGCTTGACATTCCCAATGATAGACAGGGTAATGTCCTTCATAAAGGAAATCATTGAGCCTATTCTACAATTTTGATTATGTTGATGGATTTTGGGGAACTCTGAGTACCCGAATAATTTGGTTTGGTCATTGTATGCTTTACCCTATGGTTAGTTATTAGTATTGTTTCCTTGTGCCAAGTGCCTATCACACATCTTTCTCTACGACTGACATGCGTAACACATACGAACAAAAGGAACCAAAAAGTTCCAACTATTTCCTTGTGCATTTTTACAAGTAAACGTAGATCTTAATGTGCGAAACACACAAGGCACCATACACTATGGATAAATAGTGCTAGTTAACAAGATTGAGGGGAGAAGTATTGTGCGACGTGCACTGAGGATGGTGAAAATTGCATCATCCTTCACACCCCATAGCAAAGACTAACACAAGTTTTTTGTAACTTATTCGACGCTACATGTGACGTGCACAACCAATGGTAAGTTTCGCACGTGGTCGGCACGAGCCACAAGTTATCTGTCTTGTTTTTCTTCTTCCTTGCATTCCTCTTTCTTTTCATTTGTTAATTTCTTGTAGCGTTTTCTTCTTTTAATTAGTTCAAACATGCAAGCATATGGTAAGTATAAGCATCGTGCCTGCCAGTAACATCCATTTGCAGGAATATGGCTCCTAATAAGTGTCACGCTCCAAGCCTACACTCTAGACGTAACACGGGACCTAAGACCACAAGTGATCGCAAGATAACCCTTCTTGCTGGCATGATTCATGAGCAACAAAGTAGAAATGGATAAACTAAAGAATATTATGCAGAAGCTGAAACATATGATGAGCTCTAAAAAAATATTGTAATAAACTGAAGTTTGATAAACTGAAATACATCTCCTTTGAAAAAAGATAGAACTAACTGAATGACTGTCTATGAAGTCTCTACTAATACTAACTATTGTTAGCTGGGACATGACCCCCAAGTATATTTCATCAATGTATAACAACTGAAATAACCGCTATAACTACTAACTGGGAGAACTCATTCCTTGCTGACTGGAAGTTGTGATCTGTCTAAGCATGATTCTGGGAGCTAGCACTAAAACATGCATTGTCAAAAGGATGCAGCACAAAAAGTTATGCAATCAATAATATGAATGTACTGAGCATGTGAGATAATGCACTAACTTTGAAAACATGAGAAAATATGTATATACTAGAACATAACTAAAAGTTGGACTTAGTATGGATATCTGAGATTGCATAAGTCAACGTTGTAAAACATGGGCTCTTTTACCGAAGAGTATAAAATGTTTCTGGGTTATAAATTGTGAGACACATAGACTATAAACCAACTAAGCATGCTGAAAATACTGATGAGCTTTTTAAAAACAATACGTTGAATCTGTAGTACTCAGGCCCAAACATAATATGCACAAATTCTGAAATGTAAGGATATTCTAAAAAATGTAATTTAAAAGCTGTAGAACTGAATGAAGGGCCTAATACGCAATTACTAAGTCTAATTCTGTGGGATAGTCTGTTAACCAACATAAACCACGTGAGATAAATGTGGAATCTGATGTATGCGCCTCATCGAGAGGACCCAATATACCTTGCCAGGGTATAAAGGCATGGCTGATGTGATCACTAGTTCTGAGACCGAACTAAGGGGCTAAATAACCTACGGTGGCACGTAGTTCTGGGAATTTAGGTATGTTGAATCTTAGTGCAACTCGGTGCTAAGTACTACTCCCAAACTGAATGCTGATAGCTTATTTAAAACTGATGTTCTAGCATGCTAATCAGAACCTAATTAATCTATATGATTTTCTGTAAGACTGTATAACTGAAAACTATTCATAAAGCATGTGGACATATCTAGGTGTCATACTAATCATGAAGATTACTGAGTTCGTAATCACTGATGGCATATCTTGATACCATGCTAATCACAAGACCTACTAAGTTCATCATTATTGATGGCATATGTTAAAAGTCCATATTTAAAATATATTCTTGTAAAACATACTGAAGGTAAACTGAAGCCTACTAAATCATGCATAGTTCTTTCTTACTAAAATAACTTGATTAAAAATCATGCATACTTATGTAGACTGAGTGCTGACAATCTGAGCTGAGCTCTGAAGGGGAAGTTAACTCATGAGAAGTTTCGAAGAGAACCTCTAGACTGAAAAATGACTAATTTCATGCTTGAAAAGTAATTTAGGTCAGATTCTGAAGAAACTCCATTCTCATGAAAATACTATAATTTTAGGCTAAATTCTCGAATACTGTCTATGTCTTAAAAGCCTCTACATGACATAAGGAGTTGCTAGGACAAGATCCTAGTTATCTCAAAGTATGAAAATAAATAGCCATACAGAATACCAAGATCATAACTAGCTCTCGAATAATGAGGACTCACCATCACCCACTAGAATGGCTTGCGGTCTCTAGCCACGTGCCTGAGGGAGGGAACCTAAGTTTGCATCATCAAGAGGATGCAGTGAAAATATGCGTCAGTACTATAGGATGTACCGAGTATGTGAGATATGCATGTGATATGATGAAATATACTTGGAAGCATGCTTAAAACTGAGATCATGCATAATTTATGATAAAACATGCTTAAAATATCCTTGAAGCTGAAATCATATGATAATAGTAAAATCTGTAATGTAATGACTCAATGCAATATCATAAGCTGAAAACATAATCAAATCATAAGTCATAAGTAGTAAGTCTGAAATCTAAAAGCAAAGAGTCAATACAATCTTTTCATGAAAACTAGCTTTTGTGGGAGGTTATTTTAACGGACATAGACCATGTGAGCTACATGAAATCCAATGTATCCGCCCCATCGAGAGGACCCAATATACCTTGCCAGGGTATAAAGGCATGATTGTGGCGTGATCACTAAATCTGATGCCCAACTGAGGGGACTTAAAACCTACGAGGGCATGTAGTTCTGAGACTAAGGGTACTCTCACCCTATCCCACTCGGTGCAAAATACTACTCCCAAAACATATACATATAGCTCATAATACTTATGACATATCTGATGTCAAAACTGTTCATAACTTAGGTAGACATATCTAGATGCCAAACCTTTCATAAAACATAGGGACATATCTAATGTCTAAAACTGTTGGAAAAGCATAAGGACAAATCTGATGTCATGCAATTCACAAGTCATGAGTCTTAAAGCTTTGCAAAACCATAATTCAAAATATACTTTTCTTCTAATATCATAGCTTAAAGAATTAGGCATGCAATTTCATAAAATAGAGGTCATGTTATCTAAACATACCAATTTTGCTTGAAGACATGCAATTGAAAGAAATCATGCTAAAATTCATCATCAACATATGGGCTTTTGAAATCAACTAAGGAACTTCAATTAAATCATTGATACGTAATGAGAAACCACTTTGGGTAAGAATCCAAGTTTCATAAATTTGATAAGGATTAGCCTTAAAATCATGAATAGGAAACCACTTATAAAAACTCATGTAAAATCATGAAATTTAGAGTCAAAATCCATAGAAGAATCATGAGGAAACAACTTGTAAAGAAACCCATGAGAATTGGATAAGAACCTTAATTTGGAAATTCATAAAATCAATTTAGGAAGTTGAGGTTTTGGGCACAAGGGTGAAGGGAAACCATGTTGAATACCCACATACCTGAATTGAGCTTTCCTAACTTGGGACTTGAGGATGGAATCCTTAGCTTGAAGCTTGGAGAATGGAGACCCTTTTCTCCTCTTGGAACTTGATTGAGAGGATGGAAGAGAACTTAGGCTAAGTGGGAATAAAATCCCTTCTAATTTGCCCAAAATGACTTAACTAAGGAGTTAAAAGAGTGGGAAATTACCAAAATACCCCTAGAAAAAGAATTTAAAAACTTCAGAAAATTTCATCAAAGGGTTCCACAAACACAAATCATGGCCCGTGGAATGGATCACGGTTCGTGGAAAGGATCACGGTTCATGGAAAGGGTTCGTGGTTCCTCGGTGAAGTTTCTGGCCTCTAGACTGATTTCCACGAGTTTGTTTCACGACCCGTGGAAACTTCCATGACCCGTGGAACCTTCTCATGATTTTCAGGGAAAAAACTGATTTCCACAAGTTGGTTTCACGACCCGTGGAACCTTCTCGTGGTTGTTGTCTGTCATTTTGACTGACAGACACTTTTTAGTAAAACACTGATAACTTTTTATTCCGGAGTCAGATTAATGTGTGGTTGGTGGAGTTGGAAAGAAGATTCAAAGACCTTTAATTTGGTGGGTACTAGTCTACCTAACACTTTATATTCTAGGAGTTCTGATTGTTTGAAGTTGACCCTTGAAAAATCTTACACTAAAACTCAATCGGTAAGGAAACTTTCAACTCAACTTTGAGCTAGAGGTTCTTTATGACCCTTATTGATGTCTAATACACCTTCAAAACTTAAGAATAGGTCTTAATACTTATATACATAGAAAATTTATCTAGTTCGGGTCTAACAACACATGAAGAACGGTTCAGATTTGGCTTAGAATTTCTGGGGTGTTACATCTAGCCTCAATCCATGTGGAAATCCTAAGTACCCACTATTGAATTCTCATCCGAAATCATAAACTTCTCATTCAAGAAATAAAAAAAACCAAGAAAGTGTAACCAATGTTTGAAAACCATTAATTTTAGAGTTAAAACAGGGAGAATTCAATATACCCATATCATTTCAGCAATTATAAGCACAATTAAACAAGACCCACATCCAAATTCAAATACCCATCATACAGATACCCCTAGAAAAGGAAATTAGCCACTCATACTAAAAAATATGAGATTATACCAATTGGGTAATTCAAATTAATATCCAATATCCAAGCTCAATTTGTACAATAATGGTGGAATCTCAAGGTAGAATATGAGAAATATCAAGTACCCTCACTATCTTCCTTGTGAAACTCTGAAAATTGTCTAAAAACTATTAGGTACAATGAACAATTTTGGTTTTAAAGCTTCCAAAAACATCACATGAAAATGGACAAGATGCCTCTCGGGCGTGGTGCGATGCGACGTGCGGTTGCACCATGCACTGTGTGCATCGCATGCCTTCACTCCAGCCGGCCAGTAACTTCAGTTATTTTCAGGCATCATGCAAAGGGAGGTGTGGTCTGCACCTATAGTTGTGCATGTCGCACGGTGGCCACAACTCTTGAAAGATTCTTCTTCTCTTTTGATCACCTTCACACTTCAACTTTTTTTTAGTTCTTTTGGGTCCATATCCTTGTTTTCTACTTGTGACCACGAGTACCTGTATTTGCATCAATAATGGCAATAAGTATATCTAAATCTTATCAAAACATAGCAATAATTCATGAATAAAGCCTCAATAAGTTGGCAGATTACCAACTTATCAAACCCCCAAACTTGAACTATTGCTTGTCCTCAAGCAAGATACTCATAAAGTAAGGAATGCATTATGTTCTAAGACACATGGGTTGCACACAAGATTACTCTAACTCTAAAAACTAAGAAAAATAACAAACAAAAAGACTCAACTACAATGCTCATCTCAATTTAGACCACCACATTCTCAAGGCAATCAATCATTTCAACCTCTTCAAAAGGACTTCATTTCTTATTCAAAAACAGGGGAAATTGCCATTGAAAACAAGATCAAGCTTCTCAAGTCATTGGCATAGACCATTAAGGTTTAACTCAAGATTTTCCACACAACTTGTCTCATTCATTCCTCTCAATTGAAATAGAGACTTCATCATTCTTTTCAAGTGTGCGATGCCACTCACCACAAGAGAGAATCCCACTCACAATCATGCAATTCACAAGAAAAAGGGATTATAAGAGAACTAAAAGACTCCCACTCTCTCAAATAAGTTCAAAATGTTCACATATCGAACCATAGGCTTGCCCTTTATGTAATTTGCCACTAATATAGAGTTACCGAGCTTGAAATCACTAAGGACTTTGAGTTACGATGTTGGCTAGGGCTAAGGTGAGGATTGCATTTGGCTCAAGTGACTAAACCTCCCTAACACTCCTTGTGATCATTTCAAAACATCGCTCACATTTTTGAACAATGACTTTACCTTATTTCTCCCTCACACAACCCAAGATTTCCCTTCAAACTTGATCATTTGACATCCTTTTATCACCTTCACTTTGTAGCACCAATTTCTTTCTTTCTTTCATTTTGCTCATTTCATTAAGAATTTTTGAGCAATTTTTGATTCAAGCATAAGGTGCTAACTTGCACTAAAGCATAACTCCTTTTTTTTCTCCATTTTAGTACATATACCACCAAACTTAGGCATTTGCCTATAGTATCATTTTGATTTCCCCCCAAACTTAGGCTTTTAGCCTATATTTCACTTTCAAGCTATTAGGGAGGACGGTTGCAAAAACTTAGGTTCCAAAAAGGGTCAAGGTGTAGGGTGCCAAAGAAGAGTCACAAGCTCAAAAAAGGTTCACTAGGATCAATGTAAAGGGAAGTATATTTGGGTGAAGTGGCTATTGAAAAAGGGACTATGGTCATTTTTCAAGCTCGATTTCCTCTAGAATTTTACCTTGAATCACATTCGGGGAGAGTTCTAGACAACATATGCACACAAGAACTAGGTATATCTTTACCACACAAGGCATCACAACACAAGAATTATCACAATGAGTCTCAAAATTAATTGGAACAAATGATTATCCACAAACTATTCCGAGTTCTTTACACACTCATTTGTGAATCGATTAAGCCACACGGAAGTACGCAAATCATGAAAAGAGAATGCTTTACTCAAAATTATTTTCCCATTTTCCGTCAATTTTAAAAAACTTCTTACCAAGAAATTGTCTTGGTTGGCCCATTTCGAAACAAGAAAAGCACGAACTTAAATTTAAACTAAAACTTGGCATTTTCCCTTAAGAAAGTCACCTCTCAATCTATCATAGGGAAACAGCAACCCGGTCTGACACAAAGAATAAAAAAACAAAAATAAAAGAAAAGTAACAAATGAAACAAATTTGCTCCTTGGGAAAGAACTGTTGTATGAAGAAAACCCCTAGAGTTTATTAACTAATCTACTATTAACAAGGCGACTAAGAATTTAAGAACTTATGAATTGTTTGAAAACAAGCCTTGGCGAAGGCCCTAAGTGCGTAAGCACATGTAGTGAAATAATGGAATCGTGTAGAACCAACCTGGTGATATCGCAAAATCATTAAAACAAAGAATCAAGCCCGACAAGGGCACAATTAATCACTAATCAACAAAACTAAATAAGGAAAAGGCCTCACAAAGGCAATATCATAATCATCCAACACTTGCCCGACAAGGGCGAAATGTAATATATAGCAGGAAGACAAAAATGTCAAGGCCCGACAAGGGCAATAAAATATCTCAAAACTCAACACGGGCAACCAAACAACATAATCAACTAAATACCACCTCCCTCATAAAAATATGAATTGCCCTCAATGCTTTAAGATCAAGTAAGTAAAGAAGGGGTGCAACAACTCCCTGGAGGACTACTCCTTATCATCTGTTTGCTTTTCTGCCTCTGCATTTGAACCTGCACCACCCTTTTGGGAGTGCAAAGTAAGCATGGAATCTCTCAGAACCCGCTGAAACTCTGGGTTCTAATCATCAGCCAGCTCCATATCATCATCCTCGTAGGTTGTGAATAAGTCATCCATGGGACCACGAGTATGACGGGTCTGAGTCATGGACTTATTCAAGGCACTCAAGTCTCGATCATCAATCGGGGCCTTCCTTTTTAGCTTATCAAAATCCTTCCGGATATCCTTCATATCCCTCTCAATGATATCTATCCTCTGGCGTAGCTTGCTCACACTACCCACCACTCCCTTCATGGTTTTCTTGATAGCTTTCTCAATCAAACTGGGCAGCTTGTTAGCTAAGTCGGTTAACTGTCTATCATTGTTATAGGTCTGGTTAACCATCTTGTGGATCCCCTCTTTGGTTAAGCTTGATGAAGAAGGAGGGTGTCCCTGAGGTGTAGCAGCTATAGGATTTCTTGACACTGGAGGAGTGGGTGCTTCTGAACCTTATATAGAAGGAGAGAAAGCAGTACGCTCAACATCTGAATCTCCAACCTTAATATCCTCAAGGGGCTTCATTCTGTGCCTTTTGAACCTAAGAGCATCCAAATCAGTTTTCTTGTTGAGATCCAACACAGCAGTAGAAGGGGTGGGCTTGTCACTACTGTATTAGGGAATTTCAGCCGTTGCACAAAGCTTTCTAATAAGCATAGGGTAGGGGAATGAGTCACCACCCCTACGTGATTTCCTTCTTATTACCATAGTTGCAATCTCCCCAAAATTTAAATGCTCTGCCATCATAATAGCAGCTACCAAAATGGAACCATCTTGGATTACTTTTTGGTCATTTTGTGAAGGCAAGAATAGGGAGCGGACGAAGTCATACCAAAGACGGGCCTCAAAGTGTAGAGTACGACTTAAAATGTCATCCCCCATAGTGGCCCAGATGGGATTCCCAAGAGCAATAATAGGGGAAGCCCCATGAAATGTCTTCAGTTCTGCAGTTAAATTAGCCATGAGTGCAGGTGCTGGCTAAATTTGGTTGCCCCAATAAAGTGCATTTATATAAGCTGGATTGATGTGGATTTTCTTCCCTCGAATGATGATCAAATCCAAGCTAGGTAATTGCTCCATATTATCCTTATACCCTTTAGAATCTTACATGGCTTGATAGAAGGTGAAAAATTCCCAAACCACCTCCTCATAGTAATCTCCGGGTACCTCCTGGAATGGGTACCACTGACGGTTGGCGAACTGCTGGGTGATGTTAGGTAGACCTTCCACGACTGCTTCTAAGTTAAAGCTCAGCTCCGTGTTAAAGGTTCTTTTCTTGTCATGGTCATAGACAACCTTCATACCCTCAAACCTAAAATAAATCCTCTCCTCCTCTAAGATTTGTGCATGGGTAGGTGTTAGAGGAGAAACTGGGGTTGTTTTGTTGACCTTAGAACTGGAAGCAGATGAGATAGAAGCTGGTTTCCTTCATGAGCTTCACCCTGTATTGCCCATTCTAGAAGTCATAGTCTGCACATAGAGATTGTGAGTACTCAAAGCAAAAGAAAAATCTTTTTGTATTTTTGAAATACTTAAACCAAAAGAAGTTATCTAGTTAAAAATAATTGGAATGCAATGGAAGAGAAAACCACATCAGGTAACTGTGGGCCTGTGAGATTCATATGCGTATCGCACCAACCAAAGTGTGTGTCCCACATTGTGTCGCACAGGCCAATAGAAGCCTGAATGTATTTTTCTTCGGAGTGCAAAGGATGGTGCGATTTGCACTAGCCAATATACGCGTTGCACTGATCTTTGCCCCCTCAGTCCGTGAACTAACAATATTTTTCAACAAAGTGTGAAGCCTCGTGCATTTCAAATGTAAAGATCTGCGCTTTGCATGTGAAATGCACAAGGAAACAGATGGAATTTTTCAATTCCTTGTCTTTTTGTGTGTTACATATGTGATTTGCAGAGCAATACCTATGGAATGCGCTGTCAACAAGAGACATACCAATAATTTCAATAGGGCTAAACATAACATGATCAAAAGCCAAAATCATCCGGGTACTCAGACTTCCCCGAAGTCTTTCAACACATTTTCAAAATTCAAGAATGGGCTTAACAATTTTCCTTAAGAAGGACATTACCCTTTATATCATTGGGAACATCAAGTTTTCGATTAAAATCAGGAGGAACATTCAATCAACAATAATTTTATATTCCTCACCCGAGAACATTAGCCAAATTAGCATCTTCAATGCAAATAGAACATGGGCATAATGTTATTCACAATTTCAAATCAAATTATCATGATACAACAAAAATCTTGAGAAGGGACAAATCATGCACCAACTCAAGTGGGTTACTCAGACGTCACCCAATCTCTCGTTTGGCTTCATAGGGCCAAATCATGCACCAACTCAAGTGGGTTACTCAGATGTCACCCAATCTCTCGCTTGGCCTCATAGGGCCAAATTATGCACCAACTCAAGTGGGTTACTCAAACATCACCCAAAACACAAATTCTTTATGCTAAAAATTACCACAAACAACATGCATCATCATCACATAAATTTCTATCAAGTTAATCTTAATCAAAATCAACAATATACACCAAAATTGGGGACCTAAAATTTTTGGATCTCACTTAAAATCAACATAGATTATTTAATGAGCATGCTTCATAATATGAGTTCCCAATCTTTAGTATTTAACGTTGGGAAACTTTCTACAAGTGAAGGTTAGAAGGATTGGAGCAAAAATTGGAGCTTTTTAAGTGCCAACAATGGAGACCCAAAATTTCAACTGGAGATCAATGGTGGTGATAGGCAGAGTGACGACAGAGGTGAGATTTGGGGAAAAGAGAAGAATGTTTTGGGGGAAATTTGAGGGATTTTGGAGGATTTGAGAGGAAGTTGTGGAGGTTTGTGTGTGAATAATGGAAGAAAAAGAAGAAAGTGGCAGTTTATAATGAAGGAAAAGAAGAAGAAATGTCACCGGGTCGGTTAACAAAATTTAAAAACTTACCTAGGTGCACCGCGATGTGTGATTCACACAAGACAAAGGGCGGCTCACATATTGGTTCTTACCAGCCTGTTTCCTACCCAAATTTTTCCCAGATTTCTGACTTGGGGTGCGAAGGAGGTACAACACGTACAACAGGATGTGCGAAACGCACAACCCATTGTACATTGCCTCAAATTTCAATTTTCTTTCCCAACTCACTATTTTGAGGCGCGGTGCTCAGTTCAATATGCAAAACTGCTTGTGAAAACCACACGAAAGTCTGCATGTCCCTTTTTTGCCTTGTTTTTCCACTTAGTCATTTTTCTTCTCCATGCACTCCTAAACACACCAAAAATAACAAAAGGTAATGAAAATAAAAAGTAAAAACACTTGGGTTGCCTCTCAAGAAGTGATTGATTTTATGTCGCGGCTCGACGATAGTACCTAAATCTTCAATCATTATCCAGAAGCATGCCAATCCGATTGGCGTGGCTCCATCCCAAGAAAGAGAATTGCTCCATCAACATCTTCATAACATTGCTTTGTTGCCAAGGTAGCAACATCAAAGGCTCGGGTACTTCTTTCTTCACAAACCCATCATGGGAATCCACCAACTTGCCCTCAATATTGATCACCGACACAACTCGAATCTCATCCGGTGGTCTCATGGGTTGACAAACATTAAAGGTGACTTTTTTTCTTCCAACCCAGAACTTAAGTTCCTCGAGTTTCACATCAACCAAAGCTCTCCTGGTTTCCAATAATGGTTGCCCCAATATGATGGACACCTCAAGATCCACTTCACAATCCAAGACAACAAAATCGGTGGGTAGGATGAACTTGTCGACTTTGATCAATACATCAAATAAAATCCCTACCAACCATTTGATAGACCGATTGTCTATGAGAAATCTCATAGTACCCAAGCCTCACTTATTGAATATAATGAAAGGCATCAAGTTGATACTTTCCCTTAGATTACATAAAGCCTTCCCAAATACAAACACCCCGATAGTGCAAGGAATGGTAAATGCACCCGGGTCTTCCCATTTCGTAGCAATATTGCTTATCATCACATCACTATAGTTGTGTGATATTTCCATTGTACCCACATCAACTACCCACTTTTTCTTGAGAAGCTCCTTCATGAACTTTGCATACCCGGGCATTTGAATTAATGCATCGACCAAAGGGATGTTGTGGACAGCTTCCTAAATATGTCGATAAATATTTTGAATTGATTCTCCTCCTTCTTCTTAGTAAATCATTGAGGATAAGGAGGGGGTCATTTTGGCATAGGATGTGGGACATTCGGTACAATAGGAACCTCCTCCTTGATATCAATAGCAACATGAGAAGGAGGATTAGTCTCATCCTTCTCTTTATTCATGTAATCATCATTAGATCTCATGTTGGGTGCACTAGGCTTCACCCCAATAACTGGATTTCATCCACTTCATTATCAAGCACAATCTCCTCTTCTACTTTATCATTTGGATCTACAACAACCTCATTAGATGGCTTCTTCACCCTACTACACATTCTACCACTCCTAGTGACAATTGCGATAACACGACCATCGTTCTTTGGGTTTGTCGTAGTGTCACTTGGAAGTATACCCTTCATCTGAGGATTCATTTGTGAGGATAGGTGATTCATTTGTTCCTCAAGATGTTTGATAAAAGACGAGTGTGAGCTTACTATTTGATGAAGATTCGACACTTTTCTCTTTAGATCCTTTACCCCACTATCAATTGACTCAACCTTTTTGAAGACTAGAGACAACATATCTTCAATTTTTGAATGTCTGGAGTCGCTCATGATGGGCTGATATGCATGAGCATTGGACTTAGGTGGAGGCACATAAGGATTTGAACTCCAGTGATTATATTAATTACCTTCCCTCTCACGGTCTCTACAATTGCCTTCACACTCTTTATCTTTGATGCAACCTTGATTCTCATCTCTTGGGTGCCAATACCCGAGTTAAGAACCCGCCGATAGATAGAAAATCTTACCATCCATAATAGTAAATACATCCTCACCATTGGCTTTAAGCTCAGTAGTACTCACAACATTCACATTCTTGGTATTACCAGCCCCCATCATGTGTTTTGCCAAAATATTAATTTGTATTAACATCTTAGCCATAGTTTCATCTCTCTCCTCATCTTTACGACATATTTTATTTTTCAAAATAGATGAGGTCACACCCATGGGAACATCTGCCTCTCTAGTGTGCCAAACATAATTTGTCTTGGTCATCCATTTAAGAAGAGCCAAGGCAACACCATATAGTTTTTCAATAAATGTTCCACCCGCAAAGTTGTTTGAAATATATTTGTTCATTGAATTTAAGGCCCTATAAGAACTTTGGAGAAGGACATTATCTGGCAGTCCATAATTGGGACTTAGGAAGAGCTTCTTTTTAAACCGTAACCATGATTCATGCAATGGCTCATCAGGGATTTGGCAAAAGTTTGTGATGTGATCCATCAATTTCATCATTCTTGAGGGAGGGAAAAATTGCACCATGAACGCTTCCACCAATCCGTTCCATGTGGTGATTGAGCCTCCCGGAAGCTCTTCTAACCATGTCGTTGCTTCTCCCATGAGGGAGAAAGGAGATAAATAAAGCTGGATGGGATCTTGAGTGATGTCGTTGAAAATAAAGGGATGGCATATCCCTATGAAGTTTCATATATGCCTATTTGCATCTTCATGCGCATCCCATTCGAATAATCCTTTTATTTGGATAAGGTGGAGCATGGTACTTGTAATGTGAAACACTGCATTGCCAACTATGGGAGATAGGCAGATTGCACCTACCCCATCTTGGACTACGAGCTCAGGAGCTATATCCATGAATCCATCTACACTTTCGTTATCGCCTACTTTACCCATAGGCAACCTGGTCAACAATCAGAAAAAACAAAAAAAGTAAAAATGAACAAAAACTCACAAAGTGATTTCAAACATTAATCAAATGGCTACTCAAAGACCATTCCCCAGCAATGGCACCATTTTTAATAAAGATTAAACACACTCTCCCATAAGAGGTGATAGCGATCGTCAGAGCAAAACAAAATTAATATTCCCATTGGGAGTCAGGGTCGATCCCACAAAGAATGGTTATGATGAGTCGCCAAGAGATTATTATATATCAGTCAAGAAGAGAGTAATTGTTCAAACAACATAAAAAGTAAATTAGGGGGAAAACAGGGAATCGGGAATCCGTCACAATCGCAATTCAAACAAGAAAATAAAATAAGCAATGGGTTTGTAATCAAATAAGAGGACTGATGTGCCGGAATTTTATGGAACTTTCGACGCTTAAAACTAAGGATTTTGAGAGTTCTTAAGAATATTTTATTGGATTTGATATCGTTTGTTGCATGTACAGGTAAAAGTATTGAAAAGACAAATGTGCCACAAAATTGAAGATTTCTGGGTAAAGGTCATGCCCCATGGGTGTGGGATCCACCACATCCCATGGAAGAAGCTATTGGAATGAACAAGAGAGACAAAAGTCAAGAACTTATCTCCCACGCCCTGCTATGATGGGCGTCGATCTAGCCAGGGGACGTCACAGAGCTCGTCAGACTGGACCAGTGGAACTGAAGCTCAAAGGCCAGATTTGATGAGCTGCCACAACGCCCGTGAGAGATACGATGGGACGTTGCAAAGCCTGTCAAATCGAGCCAGGGGAGATAGGAGATTAAGATAAGTAGGCGATGAGATAGCCACAACGGGTATCGCATCTATGATATCCCATCATAGTAGCCTGTGGAAACAAGTCAGCAGATCTGGAGCTCAACCTGAAGGAAGCCTGACGAGCACCCATGATGCCTGTCATATCCACAATGGACTGTGGGGCATCCCGTCGGAAGTAACGCATCCAACTTTCTAGTTTACTTAGGAGTTGGTCTTTTTTGTCTATAAATACTTTTCCTTAGGTTTTATTTTGGGGTTCTCGACTATGTTTTGATATTGTTATGTTTTGTTGTGTTTTTGGAGACATCATAACACAATTCTTGAGAATAAAAATATTGTTCTTGATTTGTTGAAGTGTTCTTGAGAATTGTTCAAGATTTTGGATTTTTTTACTTCTTCTTGTAAATATATACTCATGATTGTTTCAATAACGCTTGATCATATACTTATGAACATGAGTAGCTCAATCCACAACTAGGGTCGTGGGAACCATAAAGGATTAACAAAGTAGGCAAAGTACTTGGTAATTCTAGGGCAGTGTTTATGCATGTATTGTTCTTCCCTTTGCGTTGATTGATTTTTAATGGTGTACAATGTTAGAACTCGCCTTATACTTACTTGACGGACCAAGGAGGTAACAAATGGGAAAAGGGTCGTTCAATAATGGAGATTTGAGTCTACCAACCCTCATCTAATAGCTTGACCTTGTCCGGGAATAGATAATTTGGGATCCATGGTAAGGGTCAGTAAATCATACACCCACGACCGGACCAAGGCATGTGGTGAAATTCATCTATCTAGGGGACCAACCATTTAGGTGAACTTAACTTACCGATTCTGCATGCTAAGCACCAATCTACTTTACTAAGTACAATGCCTTACTAAGTTATGATCTCATGGGGAACACCCTAGTCACTTCTCTCATTGATTACAACTTTTAAAACTATTACTTATTACTTGTTTGAGTTCGAATTACAATTACTACTTGTTACTCAACCTCCCCCTTTGTAGGGAAATAAATGGCTAACAATGCAAGTAAGCATTAATCAACCCTAGTCCTACCATATTCCATATGGGATCGACCCCAACCTTAGTTGGGTTCTATATTTGAACAGCGACTGCTTAAGCTTCTAAAAGGAGGTGTAATTTGGGTTTATCAAATTTTAGCACTGTTGCCGTGGAATACGATTTAGGATTAAGATAGATTGTGTTTATTTCAGTATTAGTATTTATTTCCTGATTTTACTTTTTCTATTATTTTTGTTTTGTTCTACAGGTTGCACACTTGTGCATGCCCGGCACTAGGATTCAAGGCAATCCCCTGATTCCATTCAATCTGAAACTCTCTCGAATGCTTAGAAACATAGCTAAGGAGGGAAACTATGAGACACCGGAATAGGCCACAGATCGTATGTTGGCCGAAGAAGAGCAGAAGAAAATGGCAAGAGAAGACCCCCTTGCTGTTGAAGATGCTCAAATTGCAGAAGACCTTGCAGCTCGAAATGTGGCAGCTGAGAAAGCAAGGCAGGCATGATAACAAGATGTGAAAGATGAGGCAACACCTCGATGAAATTTGCAACAGAATAGGGGCTGACAGTTGTAGCATCCAAGGCATGCCCCTCGCTACCATGCTGATGATTATGATGTAGAGGATTTGAGTATTACTGGACCAATAGTGTTGACATCACTACCTGAAGGTTCAAAGTTTGACATTACCAGAACTATGATCCAGTTGCTGAACCTGAAGGTACTATATACTGGAAAGTCTGCTGAGGATGCAAATCAACATATGTCAAATTTTGTGGGGGATTTTCACAACTTATAATCTGCAAGGAGTGGAGAAATATATGATTAGGCTAAGACTATTCCTATTCTAGTTGATTGGAGAGGCAACCGTGTGGCTCACAGAGTTACCGGATAATTCTATATACATATGACACAAGTTGAAAATCAGTTTCTGGAGAGGTTCTTTTCTCCATCAAGGATGTTGTAGCTAAAGTAAGAGGTCTATAATTTCAAGTAGCTACCTGCAAAGGTGCTATATAAGACATGGTTGAGGTTCAATAAGAAGCTGAAACAAGTTCCGAAACATGGAATCCCTTCATGTCATCTGATGGAGATCTTCTACAAAGCATTGAACACAAACACCAAAGCAGTGGCTGATAGAGTAACTGGGGGAGCATTCATGGAAAATTTATATACTAAAGCTACAGAGATGCTTGATAGGGTTACCAAGACAAACAAACCATGGCATACTAAAGAGTCTGAAAGTCTAACAGGTGCATATGCGGTTGGTAAAGCACCAAGGCCAGAAGATTACTCATCTGATAAAGAGGTTAGTTATCTGAATGATCAAGGGACGGGTTTCTGAGACTCTGGCCAAGGAAATCAAGGTTGGAACAGGGATAGAGATGACAACTACAACCAGTCTGGTTACTGATAAGTAGGTAATCTACCAACTTATTGAGCCTTTATCCATGAATTATTTCTATGTTTTGAATAGATTTAGAGGTTCTTATGTCCTTTATTGATGTCTATGCAGGTACTTATGATCAAAGATGGAAAAAAGAAAATGGACCCAAAAAGAGCTTTAAAAAAGTGAAGTGTGAAGTGATAAAAAAGGATGGAGATTCTGCCTTGTGATGCGGCGCTTGTGCAACACCACACAAGCCTTGGTACGTTCCGTACCTCTCACCGCATGGAGACTTGAATCGACTGAAGTGTATGTTATTAGGTGCACTCGCTGTGCGACACGCAAATCTCAATGTGCGAACCACACCTCCTTTCTATGACATCTCCTAAGTTAGCTGAGTAACTCATTTAACTGAAGAGGGTGTGCGACACGTACATCACGATGTGCAAAACAGATGTCACACTGAAAACCACCCAAAGGGCATTTTTGTCGAGAAATTTAGTGACATTTTGCGAAAGTATTTAAACCCATTTTAGGCACAATTGATAAATACAATTCTTCAGTTTTGAATACTCTTGAGTAATTTTAACTTTGACAACAAGTTTCCCCTCTAAGAAGAAAAAGAATCAATTCTCTCTTCCAATTCTTAGTTCACCATTGTGTACATAATTGAGCTTAGATATTGAAATTACACTTGAATGAAGAGGAATTTGACTTACCCACATGGTATATCTCTTTACTTTAGCATGAGTAGCTAATTTCATTGTCTAGGGATGTGTTGATAATGGGTGCTTGACAAATGGGTGTGAGTATTGCTAATTCTTGCTTATAATTGTTTATTTGACATGGGTCTAGTAGTTTCACCAAGTTTTAATCAAAAAATTGGTGGTTGCAAATATTGATATTCTTTACTTGGTTATGTTGTTGCTTGAAAGAGAATTTCATAGCTTCAGATGTGAAATTACTAGTGGGAACTTGGGCTTCTATTTAGATTGAGGCTAGAAATAGCTCATATAGATGGAATCACCCATTTAAGGGTCTAAGCTAGAAATAGTATGACCTCCATAAGCTTTAGCTTGGTTGTTTGTTGTTAAACCGATAGTGCTTTAACCGAGACTGTTGGACATATGGTTGTTGATCGAGAGATGAACAACCATACATAAAACCAAGGCTACCTATGTCAATGAGCGACAATTTGCGTGAATAGGCAATCACCCTATCCCACAGTAGAGCCCCATTGGATGCACTTCCCTAGTCGTCTACTCTCATTTGTATACCCATTTTACTTTACTACCTTACTTGAATTGAGATTATTGTGACAGAATCCCATTTCCCCCCAATACCTTACTGTCGTGTTTTCAAGCACTTACTTTCTTAGTGAAATCATTTCAATACAATTATCATTATGCTATCTACGAGTCTCTATGGGTACGACCTCCACATATGTTGGGAATTTTATAAATGTGTTTTGCTTGATGATCGCCGATACCTCTATCTTGGAGAGTACGTTTGAGCATTTACCAAAAATAGAGTTGTTGCAGGGGACTTGATCTGATAGCTATTTTTGAATGTAGATTTGAAATCACTTAGAGAGTGCTTGTTTCTTTTACTTTTGATTGTTGTTTATGTTGTGATTAAGCATGCTATCCTATGAGTGGGGCAGATGATAATGAGAGCATTGACGGCTTCATAGATAAAAACATTGTTGAGCCTGTGATGCAAGTGGGTGTGGGTGCAATCAGTCTACCCCCCACGGTGGGAAATGCTATCTTTCACGTTACTAGCAGCATGCTCCACTTGAACCAAATGAAGGGCATATTTGGTGGAGCAGCACATGAAGATGCCAACCGACATATTCAGAATTTTATGGAGATTTTCCAATAATTCATATTTCAAAATATCTCCCAAGAATCCATTCGATTATGCCTATTCCCCTTTTCCTTGACGGGGGAATCCAGCGCATGGTTGAAAGAATTGCCAGATGGATCTATCACATCTTGGGACGAGTTCGTTGAGGCATTTACATCGAGATTCTTTCCTCCTTCTCGAATGATGCATCTAAGAGACGAGATTACCAACTTTAGGCAACTCCCCGATTAGCCTCTACATGAGGCTTTGTTAAGGTTCAAAAAGAAGCTTGTCTTGTGTACGAACCATGAGTTGCTGGACAACTTATTGCTTCAAAGTTTCTATCAGTCATTGAACGCTATGAATAAGTAGATGGCTAACAACCTTGGAGGTGGCACCTTCATGGAATTCCAATTTCCCATTGCCTCGACTTTCTTAGAGCGGATGACCAAGACAAACAAAGCTTGGTATACAAGAGAAGCGAAAGTGCCAACTTCAGGAGCGGCGTCATCCATCTTAACAAATAAAATTAGAAAAAGAGGTGAAATTCAAGATGAGACAATGGCTAGGATGATGACCCAAATTGATCTCTTGGCAAAGCATATGATGGGTGCTAAGGGCGTGAATATTGTGAATACTCCAGAAATAAAAGCTAGCAATGATGAGTGGATGACAATTGTAGATGGTAAACTGTGCTTTATGTCAGCAGGTTCTCATCTCGAGTATTATCGCCCAAAGGAAGAGAATTAAGGTTGGATAAGAGATGACCGAGACAAGTATGGTGATTGATGCAATCATTAGAGGCCCTATGTGCGCCCAAACAAAGTGGATTCTCTCTACCAAATGACCACAAGCAACCCTGGGCATTCTAAGGTAGACATGTCCTTGGTGCTAAAAAAGGTGGAAACAACAAATACCGGGTGTATGAGCTTAAAAGCAAAGTCTCAACACCTTATCAAACCGTAAACTCTCATTCGACATCAATCAAACATCTTGAGGCCCAAATGGATTATATCTCCATTCAAATGATCCCGGGGATGAAGGTGTCACTACCTAGTAACACCACAACCAATCATAAAAATGAGGGGCACATTATAGATATTGATACTAGGAGTGGACGAACAAGAGGTGCAATAAGAGAACACATTGTAAAGCCAGTTGTGAAACCAATTGAGCCTATTATTGAAACTGCCATAGAGCTAACTGGCAAGAATGAAGAGATTGTATATGAAAATGTTATTGGAGACCCAGGGATAGGGGTGAAGCTTGGTACACCCAATGCCCCGATGAATATTGAAAATGATGATGAGAAGGAGGAAGATAAACCCCCTCCCTAAGTAACCATTGATGTTGAGGAGAATCCCCCTCTTGTGCAAAGTGTGCTGACCACACTTCCCAAGGGACCTTCTCCGTATCCGCAAAGGCTTAACAAGAAGAAGGAGGAGCACAAGTTTAGAAAGTTTGTTGAGATGTTTAACAAACTCTCAATAAACATTCCTTTAGTAGAAGCGTTAATGCAAATGCCAGTGTACTCCAAATTTATGAAGGAATTTCTTAAAAAGAAGAAGGTTGTTGACGTGGGCACCATTGAGATCTCACATAGATGTAGTACGATGATGACTAGAAATATTGCTACAAAGAGAGAAGATCCGAGTGCATTTACCATACCTTATAATGTCAGGATGTTTGTATTCCGCAAAGCCTTATGTGACTTGGGGGCAAGCATCAAATTGATGACCCTAGTGATCTTCAATAATCTAGGATTGGGTGCGCCCAAGCCTAGATCTATACAATTGCTCATGGCTGATCGATCTATCAAGCACCCGGTAGGGACCCTATTTGATGTATTGGTAAAAGTTGATAAGCTTATCCTCTCGACAATTTTTTTCATTCTTGATTGTGAGGTAGATTTTGAGGTTCCTATTATCTTAGGGAGACCATTGTTGGCTATGGGGAGGGCCCTTGTTGATGTTGAACTCTGAGAACTCAAATTTTGAGTGGGAGATGAAGTAGTGACTTTCAACGTATGCCAACCCACAAGTCCTCTAGATGACTTGAGGGTAATATCGGTGATAGGTTTAGAAGGAAAAATTCATGATAGCCTTGAGGAGAGTAAATTGAGCAAGGCGCCCACTTTTGAGATGTTGCCGCTAGGGAAATAAGATTATGTTTCTACGTTATTGATGGAGTAATTCCACTTCTTGGTATGGGGCCACACAAACTGGATTGACATGCTATCCAACAACGATTGAGGTTGAGGTACTTTCCTTGAGCCGCAATGTTAAATCAAGCGCTTCTTGGGTGGCAACCCAAGTTTCTTTACTTTGTATTTGGTTATCTTTTGTTGTTTTTGGTGTGTGTTAGGGAATGCATGGAGCAGAAAAATGGACAAATGAAAATAGGGCAAAAATGGGTTGTGCAGAGGACCGTATGGACCGCACGAGCCATTGTGTGCGTCGCACGGCTCACCGCACACAAAAACAGAAAGCCAGGGAAGAAATGTCACGACCAGATTTCTCAAGTCATGATGGTACCTACAACTCCCTAGTAGGCGAACCATTTCCCGTAGCCAAGAACAACTAGTTATGGGCTACTACCTAACCAATACGCTCAACAAGCTGAGATAAGCAGAAACAGAATGTAAAGATAAGACAATGCGGAAGAAATTTACCAGAATATATACATCATGAAACTACACCAACCCCAAGACTTGGTATCGACAGTACAAAAGTTTCTAATAGAATACAAGTGCTAGAAGTAACAAAATGATAAGTACAACTGTCTCCGAATATACAAAGAGTAACAGTACAAAATATGAGATGTAGACAAGCCCCGACCATCAGATGCTCATCCTAGTCTCGAAGATCCAAAAGCTGCACGAGTCTCTAATGCGTTCAACAATGAAAGCTCAACTAACATCTGCACCAAAAAGTGCAGAAGTATGGTATGAGCACCAAAACCACGGGTACTCAGTAGGTATCATCGGCCGACTGAGCGCATATAAGATATAAGAGCAGTAAGTAACAGATAGCAAGAAAGCATTCACTGAAGCAATAAGCAAGGCACAAGGAGCTAGCATAGATCATCCATAACCAAGAGCTTCAAGTAACACAAGCTAGCACAGAGATACAATCACACAGAATCACTAGTGAACGAAAGAAGAACGCACCTGGAGTCCTTGTACAACAATATAAGTAAGTAGAGAGAGAGTTGAGAAAATGGCGGAATACCGCTAACCTCAAGTAGAAGGAAAAGACAGAGAGCAGTCAAACATTCTCAAAATGGAATCAACGAGTATAAGGAAGTCATAAAACCAATCCAATCACATGATAGCATAACCAGGGAATCACCTCACAAGTACAACCCTAGGATGAAATAACAAGGCCACAATAACTGAGAGATACCACTCAACTTCGCACAAGGATAGAGCCAGAGTCTCACATTCTGCTCAGAAGGCCACACAAAAGTGCCTCAATAAGATAGGACTCCCTAGCCCTCACAATAATCAGATATCCCACAACAAACACCTCAACAGGTTAACCATCACTAATCCTTCACTAACCGAGTGCCAAGACAAGCTCTAAATAAAGACATGAGTAAATATAGTCTATCTACAGTCCCAACGGCCGCCCATACAACCGAGGAACACAATCAAGTGAAAGCAAACCCTCCGGCATCCCATACTACCGGAGCGTATACTGAACACACAGCAAACAAGGGTGGAATCCAATGCATGATATGATATGATGTGTGAAATAGAACCTCTGTATGTACCTCCTCCGGTGCCAATCGGGCCCAGCAAGCAGGTTCCATGAAAGGTCTCAGCTCGTATACCTCTACTCCACCCTATACCCCTCCCTCCAGGGCACGTAGCCCGAAGCCCCAGTCCCGGAGCGGCAAGGTCCATGGAGGTCCCCGACCCCATACTAAAACTCAGTATCAAGACATGTCATCCGAAAGCTAGTCCAGGATCAAGATAGAGACCCAGTCTCGAATATGCATGCCCAGAACCTATCCAGGACTAAAGTACTAGAAAATGCCTCAAAACACCTCCAAGGGTGCCCGGGCGTAACCGGGTCTAAAAATTGTAGTAAATCAAGTCTAATGCTCCACACCGCAGAGACTAGTATCAGTAATAAAATCAAGTCTGGTCCTCTGCCCCGCAGAGACTAGTATCAGTAATAAAATCAAGTCTGGTGCTCTGCCTCGCAGAGACTAGTATCAGTAATAAAATTAAGTCTAGTGCTATGCCCCGCAGAGACTAATACCAGTAATAAAATCAGTGCAACAACATCCAAAAATCCCCTTTTTGATCATCAACAGTACCAAAAATGGGCCCCCCAGGGCTATGCAAATTTAGGAATAACTGTCAGTAGTGGATCGCAGCCAAAATTGTAGTAAAACATGCAGGGGAAAACCTTTTTCATGGATGATATGCTCGCACACAAATATTAAAGTATCCAAATGGCTCACAACAACTCCTATCAGCCCTATACAGTCCAAACAGCTACTCAGCAAATATAACCAGCCTAAAAGGATAATATCTATGTCCGGGACTCGCGGACATTCCCCAATAACCCACCATCTATGTTCCAGAGTCAATACAAGGCCACACAGGACTACAAGGGTAATATACAATACTACGCGAATACTACCAACAACGCATAAAATAACGGACGAACAAGGTGGACAAGGTCTGGGGTACCCCAACCTATAATAACCCACCCAAGGATGTTAATTAATGCAGTTATAGCTTATATACGCAGAGTCTAGGTAGGAAAACCATAACCTACCTGACATCCAATGACTAGCTATGGGAACGGCATCGTCCAGGCTCACACTACTCCGGGAAGCTCTGAATCACAAAAACACTTTCAACTGAAGTCTCAAAGGCGTCTCTATGAAGCCTGACCAATAAAGGTAATGGAACAATTGCTAGAATCGACGAGGCTGCAAAAACAAGCCATAGGCATTTTATAAGGTGTTAATGTCACACTCGCGACCAGCCAACTCCAAAGCATAAAATGAGGCCAATAACAATAAGAAATGGCAGCTAAATCCAACAACAATATTCAACTCACATCTCAACGGAGCGACGAGCTACCGAGGCACTATTTAAAGGCGTACTTCATGTCATTCAATCCAATAACTATCGTACGTTACTCTAATAAGAATAACACCAATTCATAGTAACTCCAACACCTTAACACCATCAACATACAACAATAACAACCCAATTTAATATGACAAAGGGGCTGCCCAGAGCCACAGATCCAAAATACTACTTCGTGGCTCAGAAATCCATCAAACAATACTAGAACATATAATAACGAAGGAGGGTCATAGGAGGAAGGTTACCTAGACAAAAGCTTTGAAATACCAAGATAAATATGCTGTTATAAGGGCCCACCACGAGCTGTAACAATATACGACAAGAAAACACGAGAAACATGCCGATAACAATAAGTTCTCCTCGGAATTGATTCTAAAGCTCAAATTAAGAATGAGTCAAGGATTTAGAACCCTTAACTTCCGATAATCAAATGATAATACCATAAAAATATCAGTTCCACGAACTGCCTCCTTGCAGTAGCAACAAACGGAGCCAAAACGACGAGAAAACTACACCACGACGATGAGCTCGCGACGTAGAGCAACTTCTATTAAACTTCCGAATTGAAAGGATTATCGTCCATGGATTATTTCTAAGGTTTATATCTGATTTTCTATGGTTTTGGTCTGTTTTTATGGGTTTAAAACGAAGGAGAAGCTGATTTATAAAGGCAAACCGACTTAGGATATGGGCCCCACTTTGACGTATCTGCTTGTGCAGTCTTACAAAAACGTGAATATCTCACTATTGTGAAGTTGTACGGACGAACGGTTTAGTGAATTGGAAACTAGACTCGTAGACCTTCGATTTGGTATATTTGGGGGCCACTAACTCTTTATAGATACGGAGAAACACCCCAATACATTTAACACAAATTTAAAGAGAATCCCTTAAAGGAATTTACAATAACTTTTTTCGACTTTTGTTTCGCAACTTGCTTGTATTCAAAACTTATCATACGATTATTTTGTGATTATAATACCTCATAACACATCCTTCTTAGTATATTAGACACTAATAGTCTTACCCCAAAGGCACGGGTTACTTTAAACCTTCCAAACGGGCGAGGTGTTACACGAGGCATTTCTTTAACTCGAACTTTTTAGTAAGGGATTCCTCTGACCTAGAACCTTGGTTTAATTCTTTGGTATTACCAAGAATGTTGTCGGAAGTCAACGATTTCCAAAGTTGAAGCTCTAAAACGAGGAATGTCCATAAAGACCAAACAAATGGCCAGGGCACCAAACTACCGGTCCAGACAAGCCATAAATGACTTGGGCCGCTAAAGTAAGCTCTAATGGTACAAGAAAGGCGAAAATGTGTAAATGACCGGAAGAGTCATTACATCATCCACTACTAAAAAGACTTTCATCCCCGAAAGTCAAGAAGGGAGAAAATACCAGAGATTTAAGAATAGCTAATGCAACGCCAGCACTACTCTCTTAGACAACCCGGGTAACCTCCGCGATCGGACGGCACCCAATAGAACAAAACCAAAGAAAGCAACCAAGCCTTAATTTCTTACTAGCCAAGCTAGATTTCAACCTCCAATGACCTGCCAACCCAAACTGAACCTCGAGAATCTTAACCAAAAAGAACCTACACAACACCAAAACTAGAGCACCAAGGCTATCAACACATAAAACTCGAATCCTCAATACTATACCAAGTTTACCAGAAAATCCATCAACCAAAAACTCTAACTCATGAGCCTGCTGTTCCACAAAACCCCTTTTTTTATTCTGAACTGAATCCTTTAGCACCACAAATGGAAGCTGCATACAAGCCGAACATTCAAACCACCCTCGAAGAATCAACTGACACACCAGAGATCCATAGTTCCTGCTTATACTTTACCACGAACGAAGTCACCCACTTTATTCAAACTCGTTTTAAGCCAAGATATAGGCTACTAGCCTTTGCCATATATGATAACAACCCATAGTATATCATTGAAAATGAAACCTACATTCCCTGACTGACCATCAACCAACGAATGAACACTTTTGCTAACATCGAACTTGCTAATTGAACCGTGCCAGGTCTGAATCAGCTTAAAGTGAATGAAGCAGGGCAACCTACCCATAAGACCCAAACCAAAACCACGATCCTACAAAAAGTGTGGTAAGCCTACCACAAAGTCTGTAACCATGAGCCAAGCTCCCAACTCTAGAAAACACTGTTTCTACTCCGAACGCTCAAACACCATTGGATGTGAAATTGCCTTACAAATCTCACCTCAGAAAGAAGTCCACCATGCCACGAATATCAAGTCCAAACAACCCGAAGGCAAAGGAAAAGGTGCCTGGGGTTCAAAGTTATCATCTAGCCATAGAAATTTTTGCATATACTTTCAACTCATTCCTTTGGATCGAATCAACCGGTCTACTGGTTCTGCAAACACCAAGCACTTCGAAGCATATATCATAACAAACTTCTAGTCCATACTGGCCGAGTCTAACCAACACTGGAACCCCACATAAACAGCAACTCTAGAGGAATCAATTAAACAAACTTTCAAATCCTCGGAAAATGAATGGCGATTACTAGTCTCTACGTATCATCAGAACTCAAAATAGCATTGCTAGTCTCAACCCTCACAAGCTCACCACATAAAGTATACACCACTAATGAAGCTCAAACTTACGCCGCTGAGTCTGTCCAACCATGGTAGAAAGACCTCGTACTAACTAGAACACTGCTGAAATCTAGAATATCCGACCTCTTGCAGGGGTTAGCCAAGGACTAGGTGTCCAAGGCCAATAGCGGCATCCACAACTGAAGTAAAGAAGCTAAGTTGCCCGCACCCACTGCCTCCCGGCACTAGCATCCTGCAACTAAATAGAAACTGCCACGAACCATCCGATGTAACCTGCCAAGCCATGATTCTGAACCCCAACTTTCAAATCTACCAACTAAAGCCTTGGTCGAACCCGTATGCTGCCAATGAACCCTTAAGAACCCAAGCCAACTAGGCCTGAATATGCAAGTTGCCAACACCGCAGTTGCTACTGAAACAAAAACCAATCGATGGAAAACCCACGGTAATGTGTAGACGGCTGAATCAAATCACCGACACACAATCCCAAAGCAAACTTTCATCGCCACCTCAGGAATCTTCGAGGACACATAAACACAAACAAAGAGTCATCTCCCTTCTTTTTCAACTAAACAAAAATCCTTCCTTAGCACATACTAAACCTTACAAATCCTTTCTCGAATAAGAACCTGAAGCCATTACCTTACTACTCATAGATACACGTCAAATTCAATAAGGCAGGAGAAGGAAGGGCCGGATGCCCAACTCACCCTAAATGCTTACATACAACCCAACCACGAGGTTACGATCAACACTTAGTCGGAAGTGCAAAAGTCAAGACCCAATCACGATGCCAACATCAAGAGCTCATCGAAAGAACTACGATCAAGATTCATTCCAACTGGAGCTAGGGATACAAAAAAACACCCAACGGACCAGGAAGTGGAGGAGACTATGGGAACAACCCACATACCTGCCAACCTCCTAAGATAATGAACAAAAAGGGTCGACTCTAGACACTGGTGTAATGACCCTTCCGGTTATTTCCACGAATACGTTTTCCTTATGCCATTAGAGCGTGTTTGTAGCAGCCCCAAGTCACTTAAGGCTCATAAGGACCGGCATTTCGGTGTTGGGCCCATTTGTTTGGTCGCATTATAAGTTTTGAAGCCAAGCAAGTCGGCAAAAGTTATCGTAAGTTCTTTAATGAATTTTCTGAACTTTGGGTCAAATGTCTCAGTGCTTTTCTCCCAATATATAAAGAGTTAGAAGTCCCCCGAAATACCAAATCGAAGGTCTACGAGTGTAGTTTCCAACGCACAAAACCTCACGTCCAACTGATCTTGGAGTAAAAAGTTATGACTGTTTTACCGCGGACTGTCTGGCAGAAAATGGGTTACGAACCGGGTCGCGAATCGGGTCGGGTTAAACTCGATTTAAGCCTCAACTTCGCGTTTTAAAATGCCATTTCAGTTCCGAAACAGTGAGAAAACATAAGGGAGGATCCCGAGAGAATTCTTGAGTATCAAAAATCGTGCGTTGGTGAATTACGAACCTAGGCCTAAGAATTTTATTAGCATCGTGCGTGTATTTGAAAATATTTTATTTAAAAGTTGAATTTGGTAAAAATTATATTATTATTACCTTTTTTAAATATTTTAAAGGTTTATGAAAAACATTTTTGTTACGATATAATGATATATGTATTTATTTTATAAGATTTTTATACATTGTAATATTTTAACGGAGATAGTAAATTTAGTTATTTTGAAATTTATTATTATAATATAGTAGGTTTTATTCGAAATAATTTTCTATTGATTATGGTATATTCAAAAATTATATTTATTTTACCACGAATTTATGCAATACCCGAGTATATACTTAGCGGGATGAAATTGGTTGCCACCTCCACCTCCACGTGGAATTGGAGGAGGGAGTGCAGCAACCTCTCAATAGTAAGGGGCTGACACATGTCAAGTTGGACAGCTCATTTGTTAACAAAATAGGATGCTGCCTACTCACTTTAAGCATTGAGCAATTACTTGCTAATTGCTGCCAACGTTGATAACACTTCTTCGAAATATAATTGTGGTGCAAAAATTACCACAGTACATCATTCACTTGTCACGTTAAAAGTTTATTCCAAGAAGCAAGATCTTGATAATTTATTGGATCACCAAAAAGAAAATCAATTATCTACGTCGAGTTATTCCATCCGAAATCCGATTCCGATTTAGTTTTGGATTTTCTTGGAGTAGTTCGAGCTTGGACATCGTTGTTCTAGCAGCTTGTCATCGGACGATATGTAGGTTACGATTTATTCTCCCTAGACTCCGCATATATAGAATAAAATTGTATTAATGGGCATCCTTGGGTTGGTTTATTAGGTTGGTACCACAGACCTCGACCGCTTTATTCATGTCTGCCTACTTTTGTTCCTCCGTTGTTTGTAGTATTTGCCGATATATTTTATTTACCCTTGTGGTCCTGTGAGGCCTTGTTGACTCTGGAACATAGAAGGTGGGATTTTGGGGAATGTCCGCGAGTCCCGGGCATAGAATTATCCTTCTAGGCTGGTTATGCTTGCTGAGTAGCTGTGGGCCTGTGCAGGGTCGATAGGTTGATTGTGAGCTGCTGGGCAGCTATTGTGTGTGATCATACCATTTCCATGCATATAAAGAGGTTTTATCCATGTTTTACTATGGTTTTGGCTTCGGGCCTACTAGCACTATTTTCTAACCTTGCATGGCCCGGGGGGCCCGTTTGATAGAAATAATTTGGAAATGGTTTGATTTAACTTGTGGATATTTCTGGATAAAAGAAAGTAAAATTATGTTTAAAATCATCAGTTTTACGATTATCGCTAGACTCGGCAGGGCCGGGGTGCTAGTTGAGTTTTCTTGTTACTTGAGATGATTTTTAGCCTCGGTCGGACCGAGCACCTGAGATGGCTTTTTACTGTTTAGACCCGGTTATTCCCGAGCACCCTTGGAGGGGTTTTTGAGACATTTTTCTACTACTTTAGTCCTGGACAGGGTCTGGGCATTGCATATTCGAGACTGGGTCTCCATCCTGATACCGGACTTGCTTCCGGACGACATGTTCTGATACTGAGTTTTAGTATGGGGTCTGGGACCTCCATGGACCTTGCCATCCGAGCCAGGGGCTACGGGCTGCGTGTGCCAGAGGAGGGGTATACGGTGGAGTAGAGGTATACGGGCAGTGTCCTTCCATAGAACCTACCTGCTGGGCCGGATCGGCACCAGAGGAGGTACATACAGAGATACCATGGCACTTGAGATCTTCATGCATCATATCATTCATTGTTTAAGGCTCCACCCTTGTTTGTTGTTTGCTGATTATACGCTCCAGTAGTATGGGATGCCGGAGGGTTTGTTTTCACTTGTTTGTGTTCCTCGGTTGTATGGGCGGCCGGGGGACTGTAGGTAGACTTTTGCTATTTACTTACAGAATTGTTCTCTAATATGGATAAGTATGAGATTGGTTACTGCTAGACTGTTAGTTTCTGGATTTGAGATTGATATGATTAGTTGAGTTTGATTCATGTCTCTGAGCATGCCTATCATTACTCTTTCTCTCTTCTTCTTACACTTGAGGTTACCGGTATACCGTCCATTTCGTAAACTTATTTTGTATACACTGTTATTGCAAGGACCGCAGGTGCGTTATTTCTTACTTTCACCTGTGCCTATGGTGTGTATATTCTGCTTGCTAGCCTCATATGTGGTTCTGTTGATTTCCCTCTGGCTAGTTCCTATGTACCTTTCATTGATTTCCGTGACTGCTTGCTTCTATTCTGTCTATTACTACGCTTTTATCTTATATGTGCCTAGTCGGCCTATGATACCTACTGGGTACCTTATGCTTCGCATTTGGTGCTCACCCCTACCCCCTGCATCTTTGGGTGCAGATCATAGCGTGGGCCATCGCCGTTAGATCGTTGTGATTCGTGCTTGGAGATTTGTCGGGGACTACTTCAGACTGAGGGTGAGCTCTTAGTGATCGAAGCTTAGCTTTAGTTTATCTTTTGCTTCATATACTCTATTACCATTCAGAGACATCTGTATATGTAGTTTCAGTTTATTTGCACTCCATGTATGTAGTTTGGCTCTGTACTATGATACCAGGTCTTTGGGTTTGGTTTAGTTTTCGCATATGTATATATTTATATCCCTGTTATCTATTTTATTCGTCTTGTTCCCTTATTTGCTAAATAGTAGCCCATTACTAACTGTTCTGGGCTACGGGGATTGGTTCACCTCCCGGGGGTTGTAGGTGCCATCATGACCGAGAAATTGGGTCGTGACAACTTGGTATCAGAGCTTTAGGTTCAGCGGTGTCATCGGTATAGGAGCAAATGTCTAGTAGAGTCCTGCAGATCGGGGCTGAGACGTCCGTACTCAATCTTTGGGAGGCTACAGTGGCATTTTATGAAATTCGACTCTTTCTTTGCTTCTGTGTCGTGCGTACAACCCTTGAAGTTTCTGTAGATCTCATTTATTCTACTTCATTCTTCCGCAGATAGTTCGTACGAGATCATCGGCATCACGCGGAGATGACCCGCCCGCTCCAGCGCCAGCTCCAGCGCCAGCTCCAGCGCCAGCTCCAGCGCCAGCTCCAGTGCCAGCTCCATCGCCAGCTCCAGCGCCAGCTCCAGCGCTAGCTCCAGTACCAGCTCCAGTGCCCACTTATGTGCCAGCTCCAGCCGCAGCTCAGTCTCCAGATATTCAGGGATTACTATTACAGCTTTTGGGTGTAATTGGAGAGCGGCCTTCTGAGGTAGCGCAGACATCCGCTCAGGGGGCAGCCCTGGGTGCACAGAGCTTAGGAGCGCAGCCGGCTACTATGGCTCCCCGTGCGGAGGTCATTCCGGTTCCATCTGTTGCACAGTCTCTTGCTCCTCGCCCAGTTATGACAGAGATAGAGCAGAAGGTGTTGGGTAGGTTTTTGAGGTTAGCACCTCCGAGGTTTGCTGGTACTTCTGGACAGGATCCACATGACTTTATTACTACCTGTGAGGAGATGTTGCATCATTTGGGTTTGTTGGAGACTCACGGGGTTGGTTATACTACCTACCAGTTGGAGGGCCCAGCGAAGTTATGGTGGAGGGCTCAGGTTGCTTATAGACCACCGTCGTCACCTTCTTTGACCTGGTCTAAGTTTTATGAGGCCTTTATGGCCAAGTTCCTACCCCAGAGTGATCGGGAGCATCGCAGGGAGCAATTTACTCACCTTGTACAGGGGTCTATGACTATCTCAGAGTATAAGACCCGTTTTCATCAGCTAGCACCGTTCGGAGCTTTGATCATTCCTACCGAGGCAGATAGGATTCGCCGATTTGTATGGGGTTTGAGGCCAGAGATCAGGCAGCCAGCTGAGATATTGGTTGCCAGTGGTCGGTCATTTCAGGCTATCGTAGACTATGCACGCACTGTGAAGGACTTACACCGACATGATCAGGGGTCCAGAGATAAGAGGCCTCGACATGAGGGTGTCTATAGTGGTTCCAGATATGGTGGTAGAGGTCCTGGCCAGTGGAGCCGGAGTTATCAGCCACAACAGTACCAGGGTCAGTCCAGCCGACCGGTTCAAGCTTCCCTTCAGACTTTTGGCAGTACCCAGTTCGAGCAGGGTCAGAGCAGCCATCAGGGCTATGGCGGCCAATCTTCGAGGGGTATAGTTTTTGGGGCATCAGGCCGTGGTGGTTATGCGGGATCTGCTGGTTTATCTCGACCGAGTAGGCCGCCAGGGGCTTGTTTTACTTGTGGTGTGATCGGTCATTTTGCTAGAGATTGCCCTCAGCAGGGTACAGTTCAGTTGGCCGAGCCTTTACGAGTAGTTCAGCCCCCAGCTAGAGGGGGTGGTCGTCAGGGTAGAGGTGGTGCGCCACGCGGCAGAGCAGGTGGTAGGGATGGCTGTCGGGCAGGTGGAGGTCGTCGTCAGTTTTACGCGGTCCCTAGGAGACCAGAGGCAGAGGCCTCAGATGCTGTGATTACAGGTATGATTTCTGTGTGCCATCAGTCTGCTATGGCTTTATTTGTGCCTTGTTTGGGGTTGGCTAGTGAGCCATTATCTGTTCCTGTTTCTCTTTCGACCCCAGTAGGAGATTCTTTAGTAGTGGATCGTATTGTGAGATCCTGTATGTTATCTATTGGTGATTCAGAGACTTGGGGTGATTTGATGATTCTTGATATGCTAGATTTTGATGTGATACTGGGCATGGACTGGTTATCCCCTCACCGTGTGGTTTTGGATTGTTATCCCAAGACCATTACCATAGCTGTGCCCGGTGTATCCCCGGTTGTGTGGCAGGGTTCTGTTAGCCATGCACCATCTGGGATCATCTCTTGTCTTCGAGCTAGGAAGTTGATTTCCCGTGGGTGTTTAGCTTATCTAGCATATGTCCGAGATGTTAGTGCTGACCCCACGTCTCCTGAGTCTGTTCCTGTGGTTAGAGACTTCCTCGATGTGTTTCCTACCGACCTGCAAGGCCTTCCACCTGAGAGAGATATTGATTTTTCTATTGAGGTAGAGCCGGGCACTAGGCCCATTTCTATTTCTCCTTACCGTATGGCTCCTGCTGAGTTGAGAGAGCTTAAGGAGCAGCTCCAGGATCTGTTAGCTAAGTGGTATATTAGACCTAGTGTGTCACCGTGGGGGTCTCCTGTTCTCTTCGTGAAGAAGAAGGATGGGTCGATGCGCATGTGTATTGATTATCGGTAGCTGAATAAGGTGACAGTGAAGAATAGGTATCCGATGCCGAGGATTGATGATTTGTTTGACCAGCTTCATGGTTCAGTCGTGTTTTCAAAGATTGATCTGAGGTCTGGCTACCATCAATTGAGGATTAGGGCGGAGGACATCCCTAAGACAGCATTCAGGACACGTTATGGCCATTATGAGTTCCTGGTGATGTCTTTTGGGTTGACTAATGCCCCCGCAGCCTTTATGAACTTGATGCACAGGGTTCTTGGCCCGTATTTGGACTCATTTGTGATAGTTTTTATAGACGACATCTTGGTATACTCGCGTAGTAAGGATGAGCATGAGCAGCACTTGAGGGTTATACTCCAGACTTTGAGAGATCATCGGCTTTACGCCAAGTTCTCAAAGTGCGAGTTTTGGCTTGAGTCAGTTGCATTCCTAGGGCACGTGGTGTCTAAGGATGTGATTAGGGTTGACCCAGGAAAGATTTCTGCGGTTTGTGATTGGCCTAGACTTACTACTGCTACTGAGGTCCGCAGCTTTAGTGGGTTAGCAGGTTACTACAGATGGTTCGTTGACGAATTTTCTTCCATAACAGCACCCTTGACTATGCTGACTAGGAAGGATGTCCCATTTCAGTGGTCGGATCAGTGTGAGGATAGCTTCCAGAGGCTTAAGGCCTTATTGACTTCAGCTCCAGTTTTGACTTTGCCGGTTGAGGGTCAGAGCTTCTCCGTGTATTGTGATGCTTCTGGGTTGGTCTTGGTTGTGTGTT
>QJPP01004815.1:0-122007 GCA_003996215.1 Jaltomata sinuosa
TATCAATAGGTTTGGCATCTTCCATCTTAACTCTTTTCAGCAGCTCATGAATGTACTTTTGTTGACACAGGGTGGTACCATGAGCTAGTTGCTTGACTTGAAGTCCTAAAAAGAAGTTGAGTGTTGACACCCAATTTTGACCTTCCTATACCTCTCTCAGACTGTTATTTTACTAGTTATTATTATTTTTAAAGCTTAATTTTTCTCGCGTATCGCTTTTATTTACTAAATATATCACGTATTTTATCGTCATCTTGACACTTTTTAAATTCGTATACAATTTATAAATATATAATTTATTTCTTATTATTACTATTTTATCATAAAATTCGTATAATATTGCATATCATTAATGTTACGTACAATATATATACGTAATTTATTTATAATTTTCAATAATATTCTTTATTTGATAATTATCGTTAATTATTATTCTAGCTATCAAATTATATATGTAGTATTTTATTAATTAAATAACAGTCCAAATTCAATTTCGATCTCAAATTATTTAAATTCTAACCACTTTCTACCTATTTAATGTCAATTGTAGCCTCAATTGAGTTCAATTAGCTAGATTTTAAAGTTTTAATCCAATTTCCTAATGCTTTTAATCTCCATCGTTCATCTTACCTTATCCTACGGTCCAGATCCTCTCTTCATTTCCTTCCTTTAATTAATCAAAAACCCTTCAATCTAACCCATTTTCATATACTCATCTCTCATATACACACACACCACCGCCCTCCTCCGGCCGCCATCGCCACCGCCCCTTCTCTCTCTTCTCCTCTTCATCTTCCTCAACCTCCACACCAGCCGCCCCACGCTCTCTTCTCCCTTGGCTTCTCCGCCACCACCCTCTTCCCCTGGCCGGAGAACCACCAGCTCTGCCGCCACATTTTCTCCCCCTCCTTTCCTCTGTTTCCACCGCCGCCGTCCATCCTTGTTCGGTGAGCACACTACCCCGCCACCCCTCTTTTTTTCTCTCTTCCTCTTCACTAGCAGCCGCACCATCACCTATCACTAGTGAAACCCTCACCGCCACACCACCATATCAGTCGATAGACAACTCCCAAATAGACGTTGTGCTCCCCTCTCCTTGTTCCTCCAAACGAGTCCCAAAGGCCCCAATTTCATATCTACCCTAGCGAAATTCAAGAGAGGTTCGGACCAAAGGAAGTCTATGAAATGTCAATGTTTTCAACTTCTACACAATTACAAAGCTTTCCAGGTGATTGGATTCGAAGTGTCATCTCGGTCCGCGGTCCAAGCTGCGAAGTTGTTTTACGATAAATTCTCATGAAATCCTTCAATATTCATTTTATGCCCAAATGGTAACTCCTCTATCTTAATTCGCGATTTCTTTCTTGACAGACTGGGATTTGATATTTGTGTAAATTTCGTGACTAAGTTCCGATTAGTACTTGTCCATTCTTATCCCTCTATGCTCAACAAATACTGATTGTGATTCTACCATTAATTCTATGTTAGGTTCAATTTTGGTTAATGATTCTGTGTTAATGCTTTCTTAATTTGAAGTGCGTAATATCTATGGTCAGTATATTTTCCTTTCTTATATGATTCCATGACAAGCTGTGTATCCCGTTTATAGCAAGTTAATTTGTGAGTTCCTTGATTAATTCCAATTGATGATTAATGTCTTTCCTTAATCAGCCTTAGTACTTGTTTATTCATGGTAAGGCTTTGATTGTTTGACACCTAATTGATTCGATTATTTATGGTATACTCAGAATACTTACCATAGCAGCCTTGATGTTGATAATATGAGACTTTGCATAGTTAGTCTCTTTTAGAGTATATGACAGCTTTGGTACTTGGTTAATTTTGGTATATTTTGACTTGTTGATTGAGATTTCTTGGCTTTAGGAAAGGATTATAGTAACTATCAGATTTTATGGTGTAGCTTGAAATCATATGACAGCCTCTGGCATTGATTTATTTGGTAATTTAGCTGATTTTATGCTTTAATTGATCAAGGGAAACCTTTTACATTTCATACGTCCCCATTTCTTTCTTTTAAATAATTGTGACAGCATCTCATTATTGATGGAAAATCGTGATTGTTTCCTCCCCTGATTGATTGAGTTAAAAGGATCCCTGTGATTATCTGATTTTCGGTTATTCTCTGTCCTTTACGGTACTTTGTTGATTGGGATCCTGAAGTTATAAAAAGAGCATCTTTTCTCCTCCCTAGGGATCCATCCAGAATTCACATATTGAAAGGCCCCACAACTTTTATCACGAACACTCATACATATGCACTCTAGAGAAAAAACTTATAGAGAGATAGAGTTTTCCCACGGGTTCTACTATTTGTTTTAACTCGCACTCGCGCAAGTTCTCTCTACTGCTCTCAATTACTTTAAAGAAAAAGTGTTTGAAGTTGCTGGATCACTGTTTGCTGTTATTTTTACTTTATTTCTACTTGACTGGTTAGTCTCCTCTCGAAGTTTTAATACTTACATGGTCGATTGTTGTAGCTTCCATCTCCTGCCATCGGTTTATAGTTGTTTAATTCTTTAAATATGATATAGGAAGCACCAAGGTATGTTCTCTATTACTCTTTTGTGTGTTGCTGAAATGTGTACGATAGGAGCATGCCTATAGGTCTCAAAACCTTCTTTGTGAATGTTTGCCTGAATTTGTTTGGTTTGTTGTGATACGGAATCTGTGAGGAATACATGCTCTTGTTGTGATCCTTTGGCTGCTGGTAGATGTTGGTTTGTTTAGGTTCCCTTGGTATGAGCACTGCCCAGAATCCTTGAGATTCTCGGGATCTTGACATGCCAAGGGGTTGGTTCTCGATTCTAGATCAAAATCTGGTTCCTATTGGCATCATGTTTGGAAGTTTGGCAGGCGTGTTTGTGGATTGCTTAGACCTGGACAAGAATAACGAATTTTTGAGTTTTAAAAGGCATTTCGGGGATCACTGACTTTTCTTACTCACTTGCACTAATTCATTTATACTAGCCTTCTGAAATGTTGAACACATTGATGTAATAATGGAAGAAGGGGACTGCCTTAGGGGACTGGGAAATTATGTGCTATGTGTTTCTTTTCCATTTTTTAAAATTCTCAAGTCACTGCTCTTTTATTTATTTTCGTACTAATGATTTTTAAGAATGTATATTTACAATTCGTTTTAAAACAATTTTTTTACCTCTTATGATTAAAACAACTGTCTATGGTTTCATTTTTACCATTTGACATAGATAGTGTTGTTTTCACTAAATTATATAAATATTTCTCCTAACAAATAGTTAGTGGGAAGTAAAAAGTGATTACGAGGTCTAATCTCTTTTTTTTAAACTAAGTCAACGCATCCCCGGGAGTACCATTCACCAAAGTTTTCAAAAGGAAATTATGTGTATTTATATGTAAAATATTTATGTGTTTATATTCAACTTTAAACCTTTCACTTATCTTTTAAAAATATATTATCATTAATTTTAAAACTCTAAGCCGACCTCAAAATAAACCGTTGCTACGGTGGAGGAGTGCGATCGATAATATCGTGGCATCATCCCTACAAAGCAACAAATATTTTTTTTAGTTCTCTTATAAATTCTTTTAAAGCTTAAGCTTATTTACTGTTATTAAATTACTTTTATTATCATGTTTATCTTTGCTCTTTATTTATTTGGGGTAGTTAGTATTTCAAGTCTTGTTATTGTAATAAATATTATTCACATGTGTACATTGATATGAATGACTAAATATTTGTAATTAGTTAGTTTTCTTAATTAATTCTCTCTATATTGTACCATTTTGAATTCTTTTTTTATCTCTTATTAATTAATCACCTAGCAATAACTAAGTTTATATTATAGGGTTCGCGTAGGTTCAACCATTGATCATACTTGCATGTTTGATCATTTCATCATCTAGATCTTTAGACTTGTTTTAATCAATTAATAATCAAGTTTATATGTTTGGTGGTACTCACTTATTTCAAATAATTAATAAATGAATTTGCTATTCAATCACTATTATCGCCTAGATCCGTATCTATTAGATAATAATTTATGTGTAGCCTATTTATCCGTTTTCCTTTAAAAATAAAAGTTTTCACATGATTAATCACCTAGTATTTAAATTCGTATTGACTAAACAAATATCAAGTTTTTATGTTTAGTTTTTAACTTGTTTTTTTTTTAACAATTAATAAATAATTTTACTATGTAATCACTTGGTTCCTTATTTAGACAATAATTTATGTCTATTTCTTGTACTTATTTTAAAATAAGGGTTTCTGTATGTTTAAATCACCTAGTTATTTAGACTCGTATTATCTAATTAACAATCAAGTTTTGCATGTCTAGTTTTATTTATTCACTTATTTGTTTAAATTAATGAATAACTGAGTATATTTAATCATTTATTGCTTAGACTAGATTCATGTTAATTAAGCAACAATTGAACCTTCACCTAGTTTAGTTATCATTTAAAATAAAGTTTTTTTATGTTTAATCATTTAGTTATTTAAATTAAGCATATAAGGGAATAAATAAGTTTGCATGTCTATTTTGTTCATTTGTTTTGAATAATGCATAAATCGACGTGTATAATTATTTATCACATGTTTAGATTAATAAGTAGATTTATACTTAATTTATTTACTTTTTTAAAATTAAGATTTATTTATTTAATCACTTTTTCTGAATAAAACCGATCGACTTTTTGTTTATCATGTACCTTTTCACATAAATAACGAATTCTGTAGGGACCCACATTTGTGGACCTCGAAAGGTGTTTAACACCTTCCTTTCGAGGTAACTTGAACCCTTACCTGATTTTTGGTGACATAGACTTTAAAAATAATTTAATCATAGTTCGTTAGAATGGTGCCCTAACGCACCTTTAATTCGTTAGGAGTCGACTCTTCACGCTCCTTAAATCCTAAAAGAGAGTTGACACGTTGATGGCCCGACTTTTCGCGAGAAAAATGGGGCGCAACATTGAGCTCTCCCATCATGCTCATTTCAAACTCACTTCCTATTAATGCGGCAAATTCTTCACACAAGGAGTCAAGAGTGGCACCAAATATTATGTTATTGACATAAACTTGAACTATCAGCAGATTCCTCCCTCGTGTTTTCAAGAAGAGCGTATAGTCAATTTTTCCTCTTTTTGAAGCCATTATCAAGAAGAAATTATGACAATCTTTCATACCAAGCTATGAGAGCTTGCTTTAATCCATATAGTGTTTTGTCAAGTCTGTACACATGATATGGATACTTATGATCTTCAAAGCCTGGAGGTTGCTTAACATAAACTTCCTCTTTTAGATATCCATTCAAGAAGGCACTCTTCACGTCCATTTGGAATAGCTTGAACTCCATATATGAAGCAAAGGCAATGAGAATTCTAATGGCCTTCATTCTAGCAACCGGAGCAAATGTTTCATCATAATCTATTCCTTCCTCTTGGTTGTATCCTTGCACAACCAGTCTTGCCTTGTTTCTGACAGTGTTTCCAAGCTCATCCAATTTATTTCTGAGCACCCACCTGGTTCCTATAATGGTTCTGTCTGAGGGTTTAGGGACCAGATGCCATATCTTATTTCTTTCAAATTGGTGGAGTTCTTCTTGCATGGAGACAATCCAATCAGCATCTAGCGGTGCTTCTTTTATATTCTTTGGCTCGATCTGAGATAAAAAAGCTGTGAATGCAAGTAGTGGCGTACGCAAAAAAAATTATAAGCAGTGTCGATATTTAATAAATAAATAATTAATATAACAATATTTATATTAATAAAAGCTATTTAAAATGTACTAATAAAACATAAATCGAAACTTATTATTGTGTCTAGTTTCCTTTTAGACAATTAATTTATTTCCTACACTATTAAGTACATCGAACTCTAGTTCAACTAGTTTATTTTATCATAATTTGACTAGAAATTGAAGGTTGGAGGTTCGAAACTCTGTAACAACATCTACTCCCTTTGTTTCTTTTTAGTTGCCATGTTGCGCTTTTCGAGAGTTAATTTGACTAATTTTCAAAGCTCAATTAGATTAAATTAATCTAATATTTTAAAAATAAAATTTATATATTCAAAACCTATACGAAAAGTACTATAAGTAAAAAAAATTCTCATATAAATAGGTTGAAAAAATACTTGTTAAAATATTGGTCAAACTTCATATTGTTTGTTTGGCTCTCAAAAAGGAAACTATGACAAATAAAAACGAACGGAGGAAGTATGTTTTATCGCACAGACAAGAATTTACTGAAAAAGTCCAAAAAGGGTTGCCCTTGTTGAGGTTGGAACTTAGGAGCACCGCTGCATTTGCAGTGCGCCAAACCAACAAGCCAAGGAAGATTATTTGTAAAAGTAGTGTTATTTATACTATCTATAATGATATTCTATTTTTTCAGATTATTTATATTGTATAATATAAAAAATAAATCAACAAAGCAGTGTCAGATGACACCCCTTGACATAAGGTAGGTCCGCCCCTGAATGCAAGCATTCCTTTGGACTGTGATCGTGTGTGCATTCCAGACTCCAGCGGAGAGACCAGATTGTCCAGGGGTGAGACCTCTTATGCTTCCAGTTTGAGACTTGTATTCCTGGTTGATTCAACTTAGGACCAGGTGCCTCTGCCTGTGCAATTTCTTGATCAGGAACTTGTGTTGCAGTTTCACTTCCATTCTCCAGTTGGTCTTCTTCAAAAATAGATTCACCAGAGAAAGATGCTCTTGGATCAATATGTGAATCATCATCATCCTCTTCCTTTTGCTTCAACTCCTTTTCAGTCCCATTTAGATTCTCTCTGGGTGTCTGCAACAACAATTCCTCTATTTCAGATTTCTTCAGGTCTTCTGCATCTCCAAGTTCATTCATCTCATCAAAGATTATGTGCACACTTTCTTTGACACATTGAGTCCTTTTGTTGAAGACTCTGTAGGCCTTGCTTTGAGATGAGTAGCCTAGAAATATACCTTCATCACTTCTAGGGTCGAACTTTTCCAATGCGTCTTTGCCATTGTTAAGCACAAAACACTTGCACCCAAAAGTTCTGAGATATGATAACTTCGTTTTTTTTTCATTCAGAAGCTCATATGGGGTCTTCTCTAAAAGAGACCTGATTAGGCACCTGTTCGTCACATAGCAAGCTGTGTTGACAGCTTCTGCCTAGAAACTCTTGCACACTCCACTTTCAATAAGCATTGCCCTGGCTATATCTTCAAGAGTTTTATTTTTCCTCTCCACAACACCATTTTGTTGAGGTATTCGGGGAGCAGAAAAATTGTGACTCATCCCATTCTCAGCACAAAACTTATCAAACTTGACATTTTCAAACTCTGTATCGTGATCCAATTTGATGTTGATGATTTTGTTTCCAAGCTTCACTTGGATCTGCTTTACAAAGGCCACAAATACAAGAAAAGTCTCATCTTTGCTTCTCAAAAATAAGGTCCAGGTGAACCTTGAAAAATCATCTACAATGACAAACATATACTTCTTTCCAGACCGGCTAGGAACCTTCATTGGACCACATAGATCCATGTGAAGGAGATCAAGTGGTCGAGTTATGCTAACAGCCTTCTTGGGTTTGAAAGAAGAGCGAACTTGCTTTCCCTTTACACATGCATCACACAGTTTGATGTCTATAAATTTTATCTTTGGAAGACCTCGGACCAGGTCCTTTGATACTAGCTTGTTTAAAAGAGACAAACTGACATGACTAAGTCTTCTGTGCCAAAGGACAACATCATCATTCACGGCACTGAGGCATGTCAGGTCCACGCCATGGATAGAGTTCAGATCAGCTACATAAAACATTTTTGAATATTTTGGCTATCAACACTACTTCTCTAGTTTCTAGATTTGTCACAAGAAAATTTTTACTTCATTCTCTTTGTCACATATCTGAGACACACTTAGTAGGTTGTACTTTAACCCGTTTACATAGTAAACATTTTCGATTGAATGAGCAAGAGATCTCCCAATTTTTCTGACTCCAAAAATATATCTTTTGTTTCCGTCTCTGAAGGACACACTTCCTCCTTGAAAGGCTTTGAGTGAGAGAAAATCTTTCATCTTCCCTGTCATATGCTTGGAGCAACCACTGTCCATAAATCATTTTTGGCTGCCTTCTCCCACTCTTTCCTGCAAACAGAGTCATTTGTTAAATTTAGGAACCCAAACAAGTTTGAGTCCCCTGGAGTTGGTAAAGGGATGAATTAAGTTTCTTTTAGTCTAAGCAGGCAAGGGATATTTCTTCACAGTAGGACTAGGTTTCTTCAGGGTGGGACCACGTTTCTTCAAGATAGGACCAGTTTCTTTAGTGTTGATCTTGTCTTTTACAAATTGGTGATTTCTTCTTTCAACAGTGATTTTTGCCTGGCAGCTATCTTTATAGTGTCCATTGTTTCCACAGTAAGTACATAGCCAGTTGTCAGGATTTGAGACATACTTGCTATGTGGATTGTAAGTAGTACTATTCTTTCTAAACCCAATCCCTTACCTAGAGCTGAAGTTCAAAGTATTTACATGAACCAGAACCTCTGAGGACTGAGTCCATCGAAGAAACTTTTCAAGTTCGGCCTTGGTTCTGTTCAGGTTTTCCTGCAGTTCATTATTTCTCTCAAGTGAGAGACTGAGATCTAATTTGGCTTTGCTTATCTTTTTTTCAAGTTCAAATTGAATATCAGTCCCTATTTTCTTTCCTTTAGAACCAGATTCTTGAGATCTTTGTTTTAGATTCTCATAGTCAGTGGACACTTTGCTAATTTCTGACTCTGAAAGGGACACTCTTTTGACTAAAGACATTTTTTCAGCTTCAGTTTTAGAAAGACTATCAATTAAGGACTCTTTTTCATTAATCATACTATAATAAGCATCAATTAGCACATTTACAAGAGACCTTAATTCTTTTCTAGAGTAATCTTTTAAATTTTCTTGGACTTCTCGGAAGCTTATCTCATCAGGTTCTTCATCATCAGATTGAGCCATTAGGGATAAGAGGGAGCTGAAGGGTGAGTGATCGTTTTCAAAAGCAAGAAGAGAGGCATCAACATGACTGTTCTCTTCTTCTGATTCGCGGATATTATCTCCCCAGACCGCCAAGGCTTGTTTGACAAACTTATCAGCAACTTCTTTTCTTTTGTCCTTATCAGAGACCAGGTTCCTTCTATTGCGTTTCTTAAGATTGTTTTTGTTGTGCTCTCTGTAGTCTTGCTTGTGAAGAGGAAAATCTTTAATGAAGTGTCTAGGCTTTCCATATTTATGACAACAATCATTCCCTCTGGTGAATTTGCTGGTGGTTCCCCTTTTTGGAAATCCTCCATTTCTCATCACCATTTTTTGAAATCTTCGCGTGATATAAGCAATTTATGTGTCATCTTCACTAGAGTCACTTTTAGCCGCCTTGAGAACCAAGCTTTTCTCCTTCTTTGGCTCCTTTCTTTCCAGATTTTATTGTTTCATGAGTTCATATGTCTTCAGGTTCCCAATTAACTTGTCCATGGTCAAAATAAATAAATCTTTAGCTTCAGTAATGGCATCTACTTTACTTACCCAAGTCTCATGGAGGACACTGAGAATCTTCCTGACCTGCTTATATGTTGGAATAATTTCACCCAAACAGTGCAGCTCATTCATGATTGAGGCGAACCGGGTGTGCATATCTTGGTTTGATTCACCTTCTTTCATCCTGAAAAGTTCATACTGAGTGGTAAGCATGTCAATTTTATATTGTTTGACTTGAGTTATTCCCTCATAAGCTGTTTGAAGCGCCTCCCAAATTTCTTTCGCAGTTTCACACGCTAAAATTCGATTATACTCATCCGGACCTATTTCACACACCAAGAGTTTCTTGGCCTTGTAATTTTTCTCCACAAACTTGTGGTTCGTATCATTGTACTCCTTTCTGGTCTTTGCAACTGTTCTCGTGCTTTCTCCTTCAATCACGATTTTCATGGGAACGTATGGTCCATCACAGATAACATCACATAGCTCACTGTCGTCATCCATAATGAAGTCGTGTATTCTCGTTTTCCACCAACCATAGTACTCTCCGTTGAACCTTGGTGGTTTTGTGGTTGATTGTCCTTCCTCGAGATTGGGTGGAGCAGCCATCGTAGCAGAATTCTTCCTAGGTGTTAATATTTTAGGAGAGACTTGCTCTGATACCAAATGAAGGTTTGTATGACCCACTTACCAAGCGAGGAACCAGGTTCCTCACTTGGTCCTTGGATACTGAGCAAGAACACAATCAACACAAACAACAGGAAAGCAGTAAAGTAAATGAGACAAGATGTTTACGTGGAAACCTCCTTGCTCAAGGGAGTAAAACCACGACCTACCTTGTAGGATTTCAGCCAACCAACTTTACTAAAACCTGAGCAACCTTCAGACTACAACCTATTGCAATCTAGGAATTAAACTCTTAATTTCTCTAACTTACAATAACTTTATTGCAAGCACACACTACAATAGCTCTATTGTGTGTTACTGCAGCTAACTCTAGCATACAGACTCCAATCTACCTGATGAGAGAACAGATAGAAAACCACTCACATAAGCCTCTTGAAGAGGAGCGAGTTTACAATGTTAAGAGCAAACAAATACAAACAATCAACCTAGAACTAAATACATGTTCATGATTAAGCAACTAGTTCTTTGGTTGATGAGTCTTTGTTGTTGAGTGAAGCTTCCGACGGCTTTTGCTATAAAGAGGAAGTGTCCTTTTGATCAAATGCAAAAGCTAGAGTTTCCTCCAAGTAAGGATCAATATATATGAGACCATGTTGAAGGGAAAATCTTGGATAGTTTCTATTGGACACTAGAAGGAACCAACAGTAACACTGACGCATGATGATACAATACAAATGTCTTTAAAACGACTTGTACTGTCAATTTGTTCTTGCTGACTAGTAGGCTAGTACCAGGGCCTTGGTGATTGGTTTGTCAATCATTAAAATACAACATGCATGTCATGACCTAACACTTAAGTTGCAGTAGAGAGTGAGGCATACGTGGGCATAAATATATTTATGTACTCTGGTAGGCAGTTTGAGTTAGATACTACGAAATAGACTTGCAAAATGAGCTAACTTATAGATGGGCTCAAAATCCAACCTAGCAAAATAGTAAAAAATTCACAAGTATTTATATTTGGACACTTTATTTAATACTACTTTTCACATATCAATGAGTATGTAACTTTAAAATTCACATAATACTACTAAACCAAGTATTTGAGTTATAAAATAAAATTAAAAGAAGAACGATACATGATTATCTTATTTCTTTCGAGAGTAGTTAGATTTTAGATTTATGCATCAATGATAAATTCTTTAAAATTTCTCATAAAAACTTTAAAATCCTAAAAAATAATATTATTTACTTTTATGTTAACGCGAATATCGAGTCTCGCATTTATCTTTTCTTTTAAATAAATTTAACGTTTTAATCTTTTTATTAAAATGTGTATATATATTTATATTTCTATACGAAATTAAAATACTATTAATAGATCCCATGCACATTAGTCTTTTCCTTACATATTCTTTTAAAAGTTATTTATTAGAATGTGTATTTATTACCACCATAAGAACAAAAATGTGCATTTATATTATTGTACAATAATATTATTGGAGTGGTATATAAGTGAAGCTTAAAACGATAGTTCAACTTTTTGTGAGTATTTTGATAATTTCTAATTTATGTTTAAGAGCTTCCCATTTTTATTCTTATTTTGATAATTAGGGTTAACTTTTATTATCAACAACATCTTTCATATTTATGGATTAACAAATATAGGGATCTAATATAGGAATCCATAAAGTCAAGAGTTAGAGAAATGTAAACCATGAAGATACATACATGCATGCACGGGAATATTAATTAAGTTCCTTAACAGTTTTGTAACCTCTGAAATTCCAAGACTTTGTGATTAACTTTTTTGCACTTAATCATTAATGTGAAATAATTTAAAAAGCATCATTTATTGGAAGTTAATTTTACTTTCCTTTTTTTTTTGTATAATATTATTAATATATAAGTAGTGTTTAAGTGAAGAGTAAAATGGTCGCTCAATCTTTAGTGCACATTTTGATAATTCAACTTTTAATTTTTGGGGCTTCCCACTTATAGAATAAAAATATGACGATATGGTATGATAATGTGATATGATGTATTCACCTTTTTTAAAAAAATACATCTTATCCATTTTGAAATAATTATAAATATATGATGTTTGAAGTTATATATTGTTGAAGTTCAGACAAATACGATTGAACTTTAATTATATAAAACTTTAGCAGCCGCATATTTAAGGTTGTCTTGAAGAGTATAGATTTGTATTTTTTTGTGCATTATGGGTATAGCTTAAATAGTGATCTCAAAATTGATTATTTATGCACTTCATACACTTAAATGATTGATAATTTTGTTGCATTGTATAATTATAATCAAACTTTTCTATAACAGTTTTTCGAAGTTCTTTCATTTTTATTTTGATTAATTCCTTGTATATATTTATAATAACATTTGACGACTAAATTTAATAATTACAAATATTTCTATTAAATTATATGCTAAGCTGTTATACCAGGTTTATTTAGGTTTTGTAGTTTGATATTACCGCCTTAGTAAAACACCATAATATTTATTGACAATAAATTTCAGTGATGATAAAAGTTCATTTTAGCATCATACTTGATGATACATTATGTTTGTTGAAGTGTAATTCTCATTCACCCAACCATTTTAAAGGAACATGAGATTAATTTAGTATTAAAATAACCTATTACATAATTAATTTATTGTGCTTGATTCATTATTTTGTATGTAAAAATATTTCGCAGGTTAATCATGTTCCTTTTGTATTACTTTTTGGTTTTCATAAAACAAGAGTAACTAAAGTTAAAATTTATATATCTTTTTCCACACAAAATTTTCACAATCTTTTTTTCAAGCAGTTTTGATTGAAAGTTGTATCCTTTCATTGATCGACTAACCAGGGCCGGATCTATATGAAGCCTGGTATATCGTGTTTTCTCCTTTTCATATTTTGAACTCCTTTATATCAAAAAATTATATTGTGTATATAGGATTAAAATTGTATTTTATAGGTATATTATTAATGTTGACCCCCCTTAATACAAGTCACAAGCTTATAACATGTTTTCTCCTTTTCATATTTTGAACTCCTTTACATCAAAAAATTATATTGTGTATATAGGATTAAAATTGTATTTTATAGGTATATTATTAATGTTGAACCCCCTTAATACAAGTCACAAGCTTATAGCATGTTTGACCAGATTTCTGAAATTAGCTTATTTGAAAAGCACTTTTTTTGTTCAAAAAAAAACTTTTGACGAGAAATAGTTTGTGTTTAACCAATAAATTTAAAAAATACTTTTGAGTATTAATTAGTATTTGGTCAAACTTTCTAGAAGTGCTTTTTAAGAACTTGTTTGGATTGACTTTTGTTTTTTGACTTATAAGCCAAAATTCAAAAGCTAGGATTTCTAGTTTTTGACTTTTGATTTATTTTTATCATTTTAATGTAAAACAAGGTGTTTATAAACACTTTTTATTTTATCTAAACACTTTAAAAGTGCTTAAAAATACTTAAAATAAACCAATCCAAACATGCTCTAAGTGTATTTTTCTCAAAATACTTTTAGTGAAAAATTACTTTTTTTTTAATTTCTGAAAAATAATTATTGCTGCCCCAAAAATACTTATTTTCTCAAAAAAAAAAACTTAGACAAATACCATATTTTTAAAATATAAGCAATTTAGGAAAAAAAAATTAACCTTACCAAACAAACTATTAATTCAGTGTCAAAAGGGAATCAGATTTTTCAGAAGGCGCGCGCGGGATCATATTTTTCGCAATGCGCGCGCTGGTTGAATTAAATCCCTAATTTATAAAGTCAAAAAAACCCAAAAAAACACACCTATTTAACTCTTTGTTACTCTCATTCGCTCTTTCCCCCTTTTTGCTCTCTCTTGTCTTTCACTTCGGGATTATCGTTCTTCTTGCTGGTTGCTCTCTTGCTGCTGCTCAAGTGCTCCTCTGTTCTCTTTCATGGCTTCCTCGGTAAGTTCTTAGTTCGTTTTTTTTTTCTATTTTTCTTTACCAGAATTCTATATGCTTTGGTATTTCAGATCGTATACTTGTCCGAATCGAGTTCGAGTCTTTAGCTTCGATTTTGATCTACTTGAAAACAAAGAATGACCTACTTTTTTTTAAGTCTGTGTCAAAAAGAATGACCGCAACTCTTTAATTACAATTTTTCACATGACATGTTTAAGAACACAAGATTTAAGGACATTTTGTTTAATTCAATATCACAAGATTCAAAAGTCATTTTTTTTTAAAAATTTTGTGCCAAGTCAAATCAAGTCATTCTTTTTGAAACTGAAGGAGTATTAACTCATTTGAGTTGCTTATTAATTTAATTACTTTACTTGCGAAAACTGGACACTAGTTATTGAATAAGCTTATATTTTCTTACTATTTGTTGACAACTTTACAGGACAAAAGAGTTGTGAATACTTGGAAATTTTTGAGGTTCTGTTATTGAATTGTATTTAAATTAAATTGATGTTCCACCATGTTCTTGCTGCATTTATCAAGTGAACATGTCCTGTTGGTTTACCGATATTGCTTGAACTGCACATGCAATCTCCCCTCCCACCTCTTTTGTGCATCTACCAACCCCTAGTGTAATCTTAGAATGTCTATTCTTCCTCTTGACATTGTAGTTTCGTGACCACTGTAGTTTTGTGATTTTATTACTCTCTAAATACATATGCTTCTAAATACTATGAAAATATTCAAATACTTGTGTCCTTTGAGGTAGAGTTGAACTTTGTTTAGCCTGCTTATATTTGATCCGACCTGATCCGTTCATATGTGATTCGACACGCTTATTTGCCGGCACTATTAGCATGTTTTTTTATTAACCCCCTTATGGAAATCTTGGCTCCGCCATTGCCCTAAATCATGGTGGAGCAGGTTCCACTCTCTCTCTCTCTCTCTCTCTCACACACACACACACACACATATCTTGCCTGTCACGTTATTAGTTGCTATAGAGAAAATCTAATGGATTTGCTTTATATTGCAGACGGAGGAGGCACTTTTGAAGCAGCCAGATGTTTTTCTAGGGTGAGTATCCTGACCAATGTATGTGCCTTTTCTGTTCAAGTCCGTACGTTGGAGGAATTTGAGGCTAAGATTTGCATTTTGTCTGTTTATCTGATTTTGGCAGCTCTAAGAGTATTGGTTTAGGATTCAAGACTCCTCGTGAGGATACTAAAGGTTTGTATTCATTTCCTCTAATGATATGGAAAACATGTTCAACTGCCGTATTTCATTTGTTTCTGTATGGCCTCTACATTGCTGTTTTATATAAGATACTTAGCTTTCTTAATTAGTATAGTGGATATAGTTATGTTGTGTATGGTCTGAATGGAGGCCTAACAGAAATTCCACAAGATTAATTGTCATGCAAAGTAGGTTCTTTTCTTTCATTGTCTTGATAGAGAGGTTACATATAGATAATGCCAACTAGTTTTGGATTAAGGAAAGGCTGATTAAGTGATTTACCTATGGTTCGAGCCTGCTCGAAAAGATCAAATTCTCACCTGGATCATGTTGATACCTTGAAGTTATAGTTCTTGCAATGTAGTTGGTATTTGGTAAATTTTCCTCTTAAGAAATTATTTTGTAACAAACAGATCTTTGCAGAATCACATTTTTCTATTCAATTGAATTCATCTTGACTAAATGTATGTCAATGATGCATAATCTACTTTAAGATTTCCTTGTTACCAAAGGATAAAATATTAAATTATCCTTTGTCGTTAATAAGAAACATTATTTGTTTAATTATAAGACTCAAAAAGAAACAATATAAAATCAAGCCCTAGAGACAAAAAGTTAAGTGTTGCTACTTATTTTATTCCTATTTGTGTTTTGTGTACATATTTAATATATTTATGAAAGCTTAGATCTTTTCCTATTTTGAGATTTGGATAGAAAATTATTTGAATTTTTTTACGCGCAAAATTTCGAAATGGTGTGAACCCGCTTCTTCACTTTTTCTCACCAAATACATTGAATAAACTATAATATGTGCCTAGGGTAATTAAGAGCGAGAAGAGACATTGACTGACATACCCATAAATTGTTTCAAAAAATCTTAGAGAGTTTATCAAAAAAGATTAGTGGGTTTGAGATTTCTCCGAAATGGGTTCATTGGCGGTTTTGGATACCGATGCTGGTAATTTGTTTATGGGTTTTGCTTTCTGATTGTTTTATAAGTAGATGAGTTCTTTAACATATCTATTTCCTTTTGTAAAATTGGGTGGGCAATTTTTTCAACCATTTATACATTTGCTGTTGTGTTGTGCTTGTAAGAGGGTATGTGGAGTTGTGATTGTAGTTGTGGTTTTCAGGGGTACCAATAGTTATGCTACTTTGGCTACATTAACTGATTGATTTAAAGCTAAAATAATGACAAAAATGGGAATGTTTATGTTACTGGTTCATGACATATATTTATTTCTCTATGCATATAATTGTGTTTTCCTCTTGTTGGTGGTAGGAGTCTCTTTGCAACATAAACTTAAGATGAAAATCTTTAGGAGTCATTTGGTAGCTAGTAAGAGTTATGCATGTATTAGTAATGTAGTGATTAGTTATGAGGGAATCTATGTATTATTTATGCAGGTATTAGTTATGCAGCGATTGTTTATTCATGTATTAGTTATACATGTATTAATTATTCCACCTTCTATACTGCATAAGATAATACATAGATTCCCTCATAACTTATACATGTATTAGTTATGCAAGTTTCTAAATTGCAAATCAAACACTGTATTAATTTTATACATGAATAACTTATATTCTAGCTACCAAACATGGTATTACTTATGCAGGATTTAATACCTGCATAAGTCACTCCCAAACCAGCTACCAAATGACCCCTTATAGTTTTAAGTTGATTAGTTAAGGAAGCTCATTTGATTGGTTCCCATAATTACATGTCAAGGCCGGAAGTTAGTTGGTCCCTTGAGAGTTTGAAGTGCTTATTATTATTATTATTTTAAATTGAGGGTAGGGGAAGAGGAAATAAATAAGGGGATTACAAGGTGGGGAATCAAACCCTCACTAACAAGGTGAAAGTTTAGATAGTCAACCAATTGAGCTACTAAGATTCTCCATATTAAAGTACTTATACTAAATGGACGAGATCTGGAACATTTTGTACTTAGGCTAGAGAATCCATTGAGCGTTTTATTAGTATTTGCTTCTTCACTAGTAGCAGTGGCGGACTTAGATTTTAAGGTTTGGGTGCTCACTGAAGGTGAGAGTTTAAAACGTTAGTAATAAAACGACAAGTGATATTATTATTACAACAAAAGACTTTTAGTCACAAGTCATAATTGAGAAAACTATGTTGAATATATTATTGCAAAAAAAAAAAAAAAGAAAGAAGGAAGAGAGACTTCTAGTCACTAAGTAGGCGTGTTTGGACATAAAAAATGTGATATTTGAAAATAAATATGAAAGAAAGTTGGAAAAAGGTATTTGGAAGTTGAAGTTGTGTTTGGATATGCAATTAACTTTATAAAAAGTTGAATTTTTGTGAGTGGAAAAGAAAACTCACTTGTAAAATTGGTCAAAACTACTTTTTCAAACTTGAAACTCATCTTAAAAATAATTTCAAAAACCAATCCAATTATATAATCAAACGTTGAAGATAGATTTTGAGGTTGAATTACGCTTCAACATCTATTTTATTATTATGAGTTTATCTCAATGGTCATCCAAAAAAAAATAATCAAATGTTTTGGCTTTTTGAGAAAAAGGAAAAAAAATCATGTTCAAATTAAACGACTCCTAAGACTGAATAATAGCATCATAGAGTTGCAAAGTAAATATTCTGGATGCTAAAGTTTTTGGTCCTAATGAATGAGAGATAGGAAATAGAAAAAGTGAAAAATACAAAATGGTCGGGCAGTCAGCAAAATGTCAAGGTTGGAAAGAAAGAAGAAGAACAGTGTTGGATTTATAGTTTGAAGTATGAAAACAGTCTAAGACTTTTTGGAAAGGTTTTTTTTCACGAAAGAGAATTGAACCGTCACTTCTTCTCACATGCTGCGTGACTAACTTTTTGGTGACATTTTTGTTTATGGGTGCTCAATAGTTCATTATATCTGATTTTCAATATTTTCTGTCTTAACTATAACAATTTGCGTGTGTTGATGGGAGCACCCGTCACCTACCACGTGGGTCTTCCCCTTACTAGTAGGATGATTAGTAATGTTCGTGCTTGTGGTGTCTCATTTTGCCGCCATAGAGTTGAGGCACGTGTTCACTCAAAATATTTAATTTCAAAAGTTACTGTTTTTCTAGTATGAGTAATAGCATTTAGAGCTTGATCTCCCTGTGGGAGTTTATTTGGAAACCTTCTCCTTGCACGTCTTTTGGAAATAAAGGCGAAGTTTAATTCAACATAGTTCTTTATGACCTTTTGAATGATGTTAGAGTACACATTTCCAAGAGGTCATGGTGTACAGTTTTGTCCTCTATGGAAAAAGATGCTTCGCAGATCTTCTGTCAAATGTTTGATGTTTACTTGGCTGTATAACTGAAGCTGTAAGAGTCAGTTCTGATGTATTGGCATAATTGGTGTATGGGACCTTGTCCCACATCGACCAAAGATGAGGGCCTTGTACAATTTATAAGCTCCCTCCCCTCCTTACCTGACGAGGCCCCTTTTAAGAACAAAATCTGCCACACCAATGTGCAAAAGGGTCAATTCCATGTGGGATCGGTTTCTTTATTTGGCATTAATAAATTTGTTGTTTATGGGATGACGAACCATGTGCTGCTTACCAAGTGCTACGTGTGGGGACCCTGTTGGTGTATGCACAATGACAAAAGATGAGGGTTTTGATTCCTCTTTCTACTTTCCAGAGAATCTGCCTCAGCCTAGACAGATGTCTAGGCTGAACAATACATTGTGGGGATCGGTCCTTTAATTTGGGAATCAACAGCCCTTATTATTAATGCTTGTTTAGTTGAATACTTGAATAAGTTGGAGGTTGGTGCCTGGGTGGTAGGGAGACTTACTAGGAGGCTTCTATGGTTAAGTAAATCCATAATTATTCTCTCTGCACACAGAGTATTTATAAGACTCAGTTTGATTCATGAACTGTTGGAGGAGTGTTGGTAAGACTAAGTTGGTTTCTCATTTGGGGATCTCGAAATGGAGACTAGTCTAATATTGGTGAGGTCAACTATTATATCCACCTCGAACCGTAGAAACTATCACTGAGGACATATAGTTGCATTTAAATGAATTTCAGTTAGTTAAACTGCCACTGCTTTTGCTGCTTGCCCAACTGGCCTCTACCATTTCAACCTAATTGTTAATGTTTCCTAGTTATGGGTTGTAATTTAGTTTTTTTCTTTCTAAAAACTATTCTCACTTAACTTATACCAAATTCATTCAAAGAGGAACATCCTTCCCAACTCAATGTTCCAGTGAAGTAACTATTGCATAAACAACTTTTCCAGTCTCACAAGCAACACATAAGGAGAATTCTTCCTAAATTGATCTCATCTCAATTTGTTCGTACTATAGTTCACAGAGTCATCCTAGTAAACTGTCCATAATCTATTGTATTCCTGTTTGGCAAACCCCCAAGATCTTCTTTAGTTGCAAGAAGAGTTTTCTCCTCAACTATTACCATCTCGTGGCTGGTAATTTATTTTGGCATTGTTTCTATACATTGCATATATTGGTTTTATAATTAGCATAAATCACTTACCATGTGTCTTTAATTTGGTAGCATTATTTGTGGAGTTTTTGTGTTATACACCATGGTCCTTGAGGATATGACAATGTTCTTCTTGTTATATATGTTTGAGCTCTATACTGCTCCTTTAATCTTTATATTGAGTTCCATATCTCTAGGATGGTTTAAATTGTATATCCACATTCTTCAAGGGCTAGCGTGTTTAATATGCTCTGTTTTGTATGACTTGGCTTGGCTTTCAGGGAGTTTGAGAAAATGTGGTTTAATAAATTGTAGTGTTATGGTGGTAGATAGATGTTATTATAACAATTGGAGACGTGAACACGGAATTGAAATGTACATTAAAGTCAAATAATATGAAATATTAAATTTATATAATAATTAGGATTTTGAAATTGGTAGACTTGAGTATTTTAGGAAATATGTCATATTATTGGGATAGATAAAAAGATGGAGGTGGCATTTGGAATACATGTGAACTACATTATGACACCAGGAATACATTTTTAACTGTATTTTACAAAATCTCCGGCATGCAATGTTGGCAGAACCATGCCTTAAACATTTTACTTGCTCTTCCTAGTTGCTGAATCATTGCACAAACTACTTAAAATAGATGCAGTGTTGGCACTATCATGCCTTAAACATGTTATTTGCGCTTGCTTTGCTGAATTAATGCATAAATTACTTAATTGAACTACCAAAATTGGAGTTGCCCTTTCGTCTAGATTGATTATTTGCTATTCTGTCTTTGGAAGTAGTTTTTCTGATGTGGATGAATTAAAGCTCTAGCAAAAGGTTCTGTTTTGAGCTTGTTTCTAATAAAAATACCCATCATTGCATTAAATTCATCTATTTCAATTGACATGGCATTCTTCCTATTTTAGAAAATACCAAAATGCTTGACACCATTGACACCATTGACACCATCCTATTGATTTGTTATTCAGTTATTCTGTAAACTTTTACGACTTTCAAGGTTTCAAGCTCATTTAACCATTCACAGTTTAAATGTTTGATGTGATGTTTAACAAATTAGTCTTTTTAACCGCAACTTAAAACGTTCTTCCACTACTACCGATTTAATTCATGAAGCTATTCCACATCCTAAACTTTGTGTCTAGTTAAACACCAACAAATGAAATAACAGAAGTATAATAAATTTATGTTTGTGATTATACACCATATTCACACCCTTACTGCTAAAACATAGACACCCACAACCCAGTCTCTTAGTTGATGCCTTAAGAGATTTGGAGTAATATCCTCATTGCTTCTTTGTGATGTCCATACTTAAGAATTTGCTTTAAGGGTAGGATTGCTTGTTGTTTTACTTGTATGCACAATCTCTCTGTATTGGCCTCTTAGAAATAATGCTTAAGGTGGATTAAAAAACTTAACAAATTTGCATTGTGCAGTGACTTGTGTGCTATTGACAGCTTTTAGACTCAGCAAAGCAATCTTTTGCCAAAATGGTCTACTCTCTTGAAATGACAAATATTTAATGCGCCTTGTATGAGATGGCCATTTCACAAGCTTGTAGTGTTTTTTCCTGTGTGTATATCATTCCCCTTAGTGTTTATGCCTTTTTTGCTTATTCTAGTGCATGAAATGTTGTTTGATATCAAGTGTAATGGCCTAACTTTGAGTGCTGCATTTTCTTAATTTTGCTGCTTCTTTTGGTGTTCACTTCCACTTCATGCTTTTCAATAAAAAATCTCTTGTCTCACTCACACGGAATGAAAGTTCAGAAAGCTTCTTTCTTAGCTTCTGGTCCACCCTGTACAAAATTTCTTTAAGAGTGCTTTGTGTTTGTTGCAAGAATGTTAACAGAAATATTTTTGGTCTTCTTCTTATGGTTTATCCTTCTCCGTTTTTTCGCTGATTAATCAGGATACAAAAAGGACAAAAGCAAACAAGATTCTGCGTCAAAAAGGAAGGCATCTGCAACTGACAAGAAGGAAAAGAAACGGCCTGTTTCTGAAACTATTGAGGAACCCACTGCTGCACGTAAAAGGCCTAAGCGAGCTGCTGCCTGTTCCGATTTTAAAGAAAAATCTGTGCATGTATCAAAAAAATCTTCAGTCATTGAAACAAAGAAGGACCATTGTGTAGAGGAAGAGGATGTGGCTATTAGGTTAACTGCAGGTCCACAAGATTCTCAACGACCCTGTAGAAGACTAACAGATTTTGTATTTCATAACTCAGAAGGAGCAGCACAACCTTTTGGAATGTCTGAGGTTGATGATCTGTTTATCAGTGGTCTTGTTTTACCACTTGAGGACAGTCTTGACAAAGAAAAAGCAAAAGGAATTAGATGTGAAGGCTTTGGGCGTATTGAAGAATGGGCTATTTCTGGCTATGAAGATGGAACTCCTGTCATATGGATCTCAACTGAGACAGCTGATTATGATTGTATAAAACCCTCGGGTAGTTATAAGAAGTTTTATGACCACTTCTTGGCCAAGGCAACAGCTTGCGTTGAGGTTTATAAGAAGCTTTCAAAGTCATCTGGAGGAAATCCTGATTTAAGCCTTGACGAGTTGCTTGCAGGGGTTGTCCGAGCGATGAACGGTTTAAAATGCTTTTCAGGTGGTGTATCCATCAGGGACTTTGTCGTCACTCAGGGTGAGTTCATCTATAAGCAACTTATTGGTCTGGATGATACATCAAAGAAGACTGATCAACTTTTTGTTGAGCTACCTGTCCTGGCTTCCCTTAGAGATGAAAGCAGCAAGCAGAAAATGCTTGCACAACCAGAGCCTATATCATCTGGTAAGGCTCTACATATAGGTCCAAAAGCAGGCAATGGAGAAGACAAGATAGATCAATCTGGTTTGACTAATGGTGCAGCGCAAGAAGAGGACGATCTGAAAATGGCAAAATTGTTGCATGAAGAGGAGTACTGGCGCTCCCTGAAGCAGAAGAAAGGCCGCAATACATCTTCCTCATCCAGCAAATTTTATATCAAGATCAATGAGGATGAGATTGCAAGTGATTATCCTTTACCTGCATATTACAAAACATCTCATGAAGAGACTGATGAGTATATTGTCTTTGACAGTGGGGTTGATACATACCATGTTGAGGAGTTGCCTCGCAGTATGCTTCATAATTGGGCGTTGTACAACTCAGACTCGAGGCTAATTTCTTTAGAGCTCCTGCCAATGAAACCATGTGCTGATATTGATGTAACCATTTTTGGGTCCGGAGTGATGACTGCTGATGATGGTTCTGGATACAATTTTGACACTGATGCTAATCATTCCTCTTCAGGTGGTTCTAGATCAGCTGAGATTGATGGAATGCCAATTTACTTGAGTGCAATAAAAGAATGGATGATTGAGTTTGGGTCCTCAATGATCTTTATATCTATTCGGACTGATATGGCCTGGTATTACGATTAACTCCTTTAAGTGATTGAATTATTTTGCAAGTACTTCCCTTTGTTATGCCAATCGCTGGGACTGCTATTTTTTATATTCTGATAAACTTGTCTATTTTTCTTTCTGTGTTTTTGCTCGGTAGATTTATTATAGATGCTTTACTATTCCTCTTCAGGTATAGGCTTGGGAAGCCATCGAAACAGTATGCTCCTTGGTATGAACCAGTCATAAAGACCGCGAGGTTGGCAGTGAGCATCATTACTTTGTTAAAGGAACAGAGTCGTGTGGCTAGACTTTCTTTTGGAGATGTTGTTAAAAGGGTTTCAGAGTTCAAGAAAGACCATCCTGCTTATATATCATCTATTGTAGATGTGGTGGAAAGATATGTGGTTGTACATGGGCAAATTATTCTGCAGCAGTTTTCTGAATTTCCTGATGTAAGCATTAGGAATTGTGCATTTGCAATTGGTCTCTCAAAGAAAATGGAAGAGAGGCACCATACAAAATGGTTGATTAAGAAGAAGAAGGTGATGCAGAGACACGAACAGAACTTAAATCCTAGAGCATCTATGGCGCCATCTGTAAAAAGGAAAGCTATGCAGGCTACTACAACAAGGCTAATCAACAGAATCTGGGGGGAATACTATTCCAATTACTCACCTGAGGTGTCAAAGGAGGTGGTTGATTCTGAGGTGAAGGATGATGAAGAAGGAAATGAGCAGGAGGAAAATGAAGAGGATGATGCTCCGGAGGAGAACTTGGATGTTCCAGAGAAAACTCATACACCTTCCTCTACAAGAAGGCATATTAAGTCATGTTCTGACAGCAAAGAAATAAACTGGGATGGGGAATCCATAGGTAAAACAGCTTCTGGTGAACTTTTGTTTAAAAGGGCTAGAGTTCATGGAAATGAGATTGCTGCTGGGGATTCAGTTCTAGTAGAACATGATGAACCAGATGAACTTCCTTCTATTTTCTTTGTTGAATACATGTTTGAAAAATCGGATGGTAGCAAAATGCTTCATGGAAGAATGATGCAACGAGGATCTGACACTGTACTTGGAAATGCAGCTAATGAGAGAGAGGTATTTTTGATCAATGAATGCATGAATCTGCAACTAGGAGATGTCAAAGAAAGTATAGCTGTCAATATCAGAACGATGCCTTGGGGACACCAGCATAGAAAAGCGAACGCTGATGCTGATAAACTTGATAAAGCAAAAGCAGAAGACAGGAAGAAGAAGGGATTGCCAACTGAATTTTATTGCAAAAGCTTTTATCGCCCTGAAAGAGGTGCTTTCTTCAGACTCCCGTTTGATAAGATGGGTCTTGGTAATGGTTTATGCTACTCCTGTGAGTTGCAGCGAACTGATCAGGAAAAGGAATCTTTTAAGTTGGATATGTCCAACTCCAGTTTTGTATATCTGGGGACTGAGTATTCAATTGATGACTTTGTTTATGTAAGCCCCGATCACTTTGCTGCAGAAAGGGAGGGAAGTGGAACTTTTAAAGCTGGAAGAAATGTGGGGTTGATGGCGTATGTAGTATGTCAATTACTAGAAATTGTTGGTCCCAAGGGATCTAAACAAGCTAAAGTAGATTCTACAAACGTCAAAGTCAGGAGATTCTTCAGACCAGAGGATATTTCTTCAGATAAGGCATACTCTTCTGATATTCGGGAGGTATATGCTACATAATACTATAACTTGTCTCCGCACTAATAGCTGGTTAGAGTTGTAAATATATAATTCTTTTACTATGTCTTGTTAGGAAGTTTGTTTTAATCAGCTAGGTAACTATTAGGGGATTTTACCTCTCTTCCTATGCAAACCTTCCTGCACTTATGATTTTCTGATTACTGCTCTTCCAGATCTATTACAGTGAGGAAATACATACAGTTCCTGTAGAAATAATCAAAGGTAAATGTGAAGTGAGGAAGAAGTATGATATTTCGTCCGAAGACGTCCCTGCCATCGTCGACCATATTTTCTTTTGTGAATATTTGTATGATCCATTGAATGGATCCCTTAAAAAGGTACCCATTTCATATTTATACTCGTGCATTCTTATTTTAACAGCAATTAGTCAAAGTCCTTTTAGTACAATACATTCCACCTTTCATTTATCTACCCTATTTGTTTTTGAATTTTATTTATTCTTGTGAAGTCTAAGTTGATTATACTTTTGAGCAGTTACCAGCTCAGATAAAGCTGAGATTCTCAACAATTAAGCTAGATGATGCAACATCTAGGAAGAGGAAGGGGAAGGGAAAAGAAGGTGAGGATGAGGTTGGGGAACTAAATGAAGCTTCTCCACAGAACCGTTTGGCCACACTAGATATCTTTGCTGGTTGTGGTGGCTTGTCTGAGGGGCTGCAGCATTCGGGTAACATCCTTCTCTCTGCTTATTTGTAGTTTTAATCGATGCAGGTTGAACTTTCGGCTGAAAGTTTCATTCTTTCAGGTGTCACAGATACAAATTGGGCCATTGAATATGAAGAGCCTGCTGGAGATGCATTTAGACTTAATCATCCAAAGACAAAGGTGTTCATACATAATTGCAATGTGATTCTGAGGTAGGTCTTTGGGTTTACAATCTTTACTCTTTCCTTTATGAACATATCTAAGTACATAACAGTAATGACCAGATAATGGTTTCAATTCAGGGCTGTCATGCAGAAGTGCGGAGATTCTGATGACTGTATCACAACTCCAGAGGCTTCTGAATTAGCTGCAGCAATGGATGAGAACGAACTGAATAATTTACCACTGCCTGGACAAGTTGATTTCATAAATGGAGGCCCTCCTTGTCAGGTTTGTTAAGCTCTTTCACATCTACCCTGATGTTTAGTAAACCTTGTAGCTTAAATGGTGTGTTCTTTTGCAGGGGTTTTCTGGAATGAATAGATTTAATCAGAGCACCTGGAGTAAAGTTCAGTGTGAGATGATTCTGGCATTTTTGTCCTTTGCTGATTATTATCGGCCTAAATTCTTTCTCTTGGAGAACGTTAGGAATTTTGTGTCGTTCAACCAAAAACAAACATTTCGCTTAACTGTTGCTTCCCTTCTTGAGATGGGTTATCAGGTACATATTGTTGTTCTCTCTCTCTCTCTATATATATATATACATGCATATACACACATTTATATGCATATATATTGCTATTTATCAAAACTGAATCAATTTTCTTGTGATCAGGTTAGGTTTGGTATCCTTGAAGCTGGAGCGTTTGGAGTTCCTCAGTCTAGGAAGAGAGCATTTATTTGGGCTGCCTCCCCAGAGGAGGTTCTTCCGGAATGGCCAGAACCAATGCATGTTTTTGCTGTCCCAGAATTAAAAATCACTTTATCTGAAACTTCACACTATGCAGCTGTGAGGAGTACTGCTAGTGGAGCTCCATTCCGTTCACTTACTGTCAGAGACACAATTGGAGATCTTCCTGCTGTTGGCAATGGGGCATGCAAGACTTGTATAGAGGTACTAAACTTGAATTTCTTTGAACCTCTTCCCCTTTTCCAGGATTCGACTAGAGAACTGGAAAGAAAGGGCAATGCTGCTTTTAATTCTATAGGCTACCTAATCATGTAACGCCCTAGTTCTTACTTTGTTATTTATGCTATTCCTTCTTAATGCAGTATCAAGGTGACCCAGTATCGTGGTTCCAAAAGAAAATTCGGGGCAGCTCAATAACTTTATCAGATCACATTTCAAAAGAGATGAACGAGCTTAACCAAATCAGGTGCCAAAGAATCCCCAAGCGGCCAGGAGCTGATTGGCGTGACCTTCAGGATGAAAAGGTGTTGTGGCAGTCATGCAGTGCTTTTGATGAAATAATATCTGCTTTGTGATTTTAAGGGTTTAGTAGAAGTTATAAGATGTTTGCGTTTTGTGTTGCAGGTTAAACTATCTAATGGTCAACTAGTTGATTTGATTCCATGGTGCCTGCCTAACACTGCTAAGAGGCACAACCAGTGGAAGGGGCTCTTTGGAAGGTTGGATTGGGATGGCAACTTTCCCACTTCCATTACCGACCCCCAGCCGATGGGTAAGGTGGGGATGTGCTTTCATCCAGAGCAAGACAGGATTGTTACAGTTCGTGAATGTGCACGTTCTCAAGTAAGTCTTACAAAATTAACACATTTTAGAATATCTGAAGGTGTTTGTGGCATAGTTTGAGGTGAAATTGAGTATAAACAACTCAAAGTTGGTGAATAGGTGCAGAAAGTGTATTGTATTCACCAAAGATGGAGGCCTTTGATGGGATTATTGTAATAATAATAATATTATGATCTATTGCAGGGTTTCCCAGACAGCTACCAATTTGCTGGTAACATTTTGCACAAGCACAGGCAAATAGGAAATGCTGTTCCACCTCCTTTGGCATATGCACTTGGAAGGAAACTTAAGGAAGCTGTTGAGAGCAAGAAGAGGCCAACTTAGAAGATTTTTTAATCACATATTTCAGACTGCACTTCAACTTAAGCTTAGCTGCCAATTTCAGCCCATATTTGTAAAATTAGTTCATTTAAGGCAAAATTTCATAAATAGCTAAGATTTAGCTTAATTGGAGGGGTCTATAGCTAAAGTTTGCTATTTACAATCCATAGCTACCAGCTAAAAAGGGTTTATAACATCCCTTCCCCCCTCTCTCTCCTATCTACTTGCCCCCCCCCCCCCCCCTCTCTCTCCCTCTCCTCTATCTACTCGCCCCCCTCCCTCTCCCTTATCTGTTTGCCCCCCCTTTTCTCTCTCTCTCTCTCTCTTCGTATGTTGTTCTCTCTCTCTATTTTTCTGCCTCTCTCGTTCCATCTATCTCTTTTTTATTTTGGCAATAGCTTCCTAAATCTGAAAATTGGGAGAAAATCTTGAGTGCAAAATCATTTAAGTTTTGAAAATTGAGACGAATTGTATCTTTTTGAAAAACAGGCCTCTTAATTCATATATATAAACAAGTATCATTTGTATCTGTATGGAGAAGAGAGAGGAGATAGAGGATTGATATGCGTTTGTAAATGTATATGTATAAAATATACACTTGTTCAAAATACATATACATTTGAAGCGGGGGGGGGGGGGGGGGGGGGGGGGGGTCAAATATGTTTTATATACGTTCAATTGAGTATTACAAATGTATATCTATAAAAATGCACTTATTGAAAAATATACAAATACATTCAGCATTAATTGAGAGAATTTTGTGAAAAAGATTTGTTTTAAAATAGAAAATCACACAAATCATGCATATAATATTTTCTCAATCTTCTTTCTAGGATGACTCTCTCATAGCAAGATCTTTTTTAAAAGGAAAATCCCATAAAATAAGCTAAAAATATTTTCTTAGTCTTCCATAATTATTTTCTTAGTCTTTCATAAGATTTCTTAATAAAAAAAATCCCTTAAATCAAGGAAATAATCTAAATTTAAATCTTTTATTAAAGATTACAGCTCATACCATTTGTATTTGATATAAATATTTCAACAATATATATATATATATAAGGATGTGATGTTTTGTCTGCTAAAAATACATAAATACAAGTACAAAAAGCATACATATCCCAAAATGGATATACACTGATTTATATATACGTTTGTTCTAAAATTTGATATATACATTTTTAATTGTACAAAATCGTATATACAATTGAACAATTGTATTTTGAATACAATAATATGTATTTACTTGTTTCTATGACTTATAAATACAAATGCATCATTTATATTTGCTTGAGTCTGTCATATACAAATACATATATAATAGATGCATTTGTATATTACAATCGATAAAACATACAAATATCACAAATTGATCCATATACAATTACTCTTCCCAATATCCATTGTACCATCTTCATTGTTTTTCACTGTCCTTGGATGAACGCCATCAATAGTCGAAATTCCTTCTCCATACATTTACTGGATATACATTTGTATTTCAAACATATAACACAAAAATGCATTTATTCAAATATACAATGATTTGTATATACGTTTGTTCTAAAAATTTAGATATATATTTATATCAAATAATATATTTTATACAAATTATCATTTGTATTTGAATGGTTTAGTCGTGAATACAAATTCTGAGTGTAAAAAAATATAATTTTGTTCATACCACTAGAAACAACTACCACCAAACTTGTTGCACCTCCATCAATTCAGATATGCCGAAAATAAAGCATCACTTTCAGATCTGACCGGAATGATGGAGGGAGTAAAAAAATAGGAGAAAAGGGTCGCTGGTGGTTGAGAAATACGACTGTGGTGTTCATGACAAAATTTCAATCAAATCCGATAAAATTCCGACCAAATCCGGCCCAAGTATTCATGGTGGTTTGATTCTGAGGGCAAAGAGAGTGAGAGAGGAGGGAGGGGGACATGGAGAGTAAGAGAGGAAGGAAGAGCAATATAGGGGGGGGGGGCAGAGAAGAAGAAAGAGCGGGGGGGGGGGGGGGGGACAGAGAAAAAAAAAAGAGGGGGGGGGGGGGAGGAGAGAGTGGTGAGTGAGAAAGGGAGAGATAAGGGAAGAGATATAGCTATACTATTATAAATTGTAATTATTATAAACATTACCTATGTTTAGTAATTATCGGCTCCTTGTTTCTAATCAATATAATTTTTCCTTCATTTAATCCACATTCTAATGAGTTGGATTTTTGACAAAGGCAGTTGGGCAAATATAGGCTTTAATCTATTTTTAACCTATAAAAGTATGAACAAATATGAGTAAAATATGAGTGTGCGTACACCCAATTCCAAGACTCAGTTATCACGAATACGAGAGCGACCTCTAAATTCGAAAGTCAAAATTGTAATACAAACTGTCCAAAAGTAGAAAAGACAGAAATATAAGATAGATGAAGTTGGGAGAGACTCGGAACTCAGGAGCTCACCACGACTTCGAAAGCAGCAGCACCGCATGATCCCTAACCACATGGTCCGCTCGTACCAGGATCTGTATAAGAAGGATGCAAAAAATAGGGGTGAGTACGGTCCACTTGTACACAATATGCATTATAGGTCGACTGAGCTTAAGCAGTTACTATATCGAATAAAAAAAAATACTAAAATAACCCTGCACGTAGAAAAGTCCCAGTAATTCAATATCAAAATAACACAGTATATCTTAACCAAATCATCAATCCAAATGATAATGCAATGCAATGATATGAGATAAAATGCAATGGCCAATGCCTACCGGTATACACTTTTTGAGCATATATCACTTCAGGATAGGACCCATGGGGGACTCGCCAAGTCCATATACCCGGCGCGAAACCTTACTTCGGACAAAATCAATGTTGTCCAAAATGTTACCTCTGACTAAATCAATAGAAATAGATCATTTTCATTCAAAAATCCATATTTCCAATGATACAACCCAGAAGTCCATGAGATGAATGTATATGCATGTACGGAATGAAATAAGGAATCAACACAATAGTAGGTATAACACCACAAGATACCAATCAACTTACAAGTCTCAGTATCAAATCAGGAATCTCGGCTCCTTGTCCCCAACACAGTATAAGCCTCCATTTGGTCATCACAACTATAATCCAACTCATTTAGCACTTAAAGTCCACAATTTCACCCAACCCATAATATGCTTTACACGATAAGTTTCCACCCAAGCAAAGTCTAAAAAAAGTTAAGCCATAACCTACCTCGAAGTCGAACTGCAAACTCTACAAGGTCACTCCCGAGCCTTTCCTTTTAAAAAAGCCTCCGAATGCAATCACTCTATCAAAAACAAGTTCTACGCGTAAACACAAATTCAACAATACCCATATTGCTAAGGTTCTAAATCGGGTCCAAAAAGTCAACCTCGAGCCCCAAAGGGCAAAAACGGAAATTTATTTGAAAAATACTTTACCCACAACTTAAGGAGTTCAAATATAAAATTTTATTGAAAATGGGATTAAAATTGAGTTTAAAATCATCGAATCATCAATCTTTAACTTTACCGGGAAATCCCAAAATTTCAAGTTGAAAAATAATGATTTGAAGAGGAATTCATGAACTAATCATCGAAAAATATGAAAAAGTAGTACTCCATCTGTTCCAATTTATATGACTCACTTTCCTTTTTAGTCAGTCCCAAAAAGAATGACACATTTCTATATTTAGTAACTATTTAACTTTAAAATGTCTATTTTATCCTTAATGAAATAATTTATAGCCACACAAATATCTATCACTTATTTTTGACCACAAGTTTTAAAAGTCAGTCTTTCTTTCTTAAATTTCGTGCCGAGTCAAACTAACTCATACAAATTGGGACGGAGGGAGTATAAAAATTTACCCAATAGAAGAAATCTTGAAATTCCACTTTGAAATCGCCAAAAATCAAATTCTAGAGCTCCAGAAATGAAATATGGTGTTTTGTGCTCGAAAATATATATATTTATAGGCCTTTTGCTCATCGCGATCGCGTGACCCACCATATGATCGCGATGAACATGCTTGACCCGAACCCGGACCCGCTAAGCTTAACCCTTCGTGATCGCGACAGCAACCACACGATCACTATGACCCTGAGCTAGAGCTACGCGACCCCAATTCATGCAACCACGATGCATGATGCACTTGCCCATTGCAATCGTGACGCCCGCCACACAACCGCGATGAGGAAAGACACCTCCACCAACACCAACATCTCAGCAATAAGAAAGGATAAAAATCTCTCCGAATGGACCCTCAAGATTCATTTGAAACTCTGCGAACACAAATTAACTATGCTACTAGACCAAAATTGATATTCTGGATTCAATAAAATTGTCAAATTTATCAACGGAGGTTGTTATCAACGGATGTTGACCGAAGTCAACTCTTGGCCAAAACTTTCAACTTTACAACCAATGACTCAAAATGCATTCTGAATGCCTCGGGTTCCAAACCAACAATCCTACTAGCCTAAAAAAAATATTCTGGAGCTAATAGAACTGACTGAATTATCATATGATGCTCCAAACTCTAAATGTTGACCAAAGTCAACCCTATCAACCTTAAAATCTTCCAAAATGAAAAACTCTTTTAGAATCCAACCAAGCCCCTCGAAAATCGTGCCACCCACTTTCACAAATCACAAATACCATAATACAACTACGAGGAAGGGCAAAACAATCAGAACACAAGAAAATACAAAAATCACTATGATGATTGTTACAAATAATTACTCCCCCGTTCAATTTGCTTGGTCTATTTTGACTTGGCATGAAATTCAAAAAATAAAAAAACTTTTGAATCTTGTGGTATTAAATTAAAGATATGTCAAATATATCAAAATACCCTTTAATCTTGTGCTTTAGAAATGTTAAAAGGAAAAGAGTTATTCATTTTGAAATAGACTTAAAGGAAAAGCAGGTCAAACAAATTGAAATATAGGGGGTATCATTTTACGAATTGAAGACTAAAGTTGACTATTATTTTCAATTGTATTCTTAATATCAAAGAAAAATGTACAATATTTGAAAAGAACTAATTATTTACTTTTATGAAATAAGAATAATGTAGAAATCACACCTCATATTTAGGGGTGTTCACGGTTTGGGTGAAAACTGATGCAAACTAAAAAATTGAACCAAATCGATTAAATTAATTAATTTGTTTTTGATTTGATTTTACTTTTTTTAGAAATCGATTATATTTGGTTTGGTTTTGATTTTGTTCAAAAAAAATCCGAGAAATAACCGAACTGACAAATTATATACATATATTTTATAATTATATATACATAATTTATTATTTTTATGAATAATTTTAATTATCTTATATGTGTTTTCATCAAAAATTATATATAATATAAATATCTTGTACTAGAGTATGCCATTTTATTGTTTTACATGATAATCTCACAATGTATTTTTTTCCTTTTGAAAGAATTGTTGTCTTTTTTTTTTCATTTGAATGAATTTTTTTTTCTTTTCGTGTATGGTTAATAACCAAACAACCGAACCAAATCGAATCAAAATCAATAACAATCAAACCGATAAATGTATATTATATTATATTTAGTTTGGTTTACTTTTAATAATTTAAAATCGATTATATTGATTTAATTTTAATTTTGATCAATAGTCGATCCAAATCAACCCGTGAACACCCCTACTCATATTTATTATTTTCTTAATATGTGTAAAAAAACTAAAGTAACAATTAAAATGAAACGAAAAGAGTATTATTCAAAACAGGAGGAGTTGAATCGCTAATCGCTAATCACTTAAAATTGAAGAGGGAGTTCGATATTTCAGGTTATATTACTCGCCTCGTTCCAATTTATGTGTCACAATTCAGATTTCAAGTTTCAAACTTCTTAATATTTTTTTACTCGTAAATTAGGATATAGAATTTTTAAATCTTTTAAAATAAAATTTACGTACATAAAAATTAAGTAAAAAGTACTATAAATTACAATAATTAATAGCTAAAAATATTTAAAATGCATACTACTACTACTTTAATTCCTTGATTTCTACTACTACTAGATAGTTAAATTGAGTTTGTTTACATTTTCTCAATCTTATTCCTATTTTAATTCCTTGATAAGAAATCACAATAATACATGAGAAGGACAGAAATTTATTTTGAGAGAAAGACTGAATTTACTCAATTGGGTTGGATCATTTTATCTAATTCATATTTTATCCATAGAGAAAATTATCATAGATAATATTTTAAGACTTCTTATTACACCAAATATATTATCTTTTTTAAAATTATTAAAATACCTTTTTAATTACAAGTATCTAAAAATTAGTTTTTTTAATGTATTTTTTTCTTCTTAATGCTACTTAATTAATTAACAAACTTGGACTGGGATCCACTAAATAACTCATTATATTTAGGGAGAATGACGCTTTTAGTCTCTGAGTTATCACGTTATTTCAGTTTTGGTCCTTGTGATATTCAACTAAGTATTTTTGACCTTTAATTAAATAATGCATGTTATTTTGATCCGATGACTAACAGATGTAATTAAATAAAATGTTAATGATGATGGTTAGTGAGGGCACTTTGGACATTTGAGACACTATGCCTTTTGCAATATACAATTGTCAAAAAAAATACTAATTCTGCATACCCTAATTCTATACATATTTAGGCGTTCACACAAGTCCTCGATAATCGTTGTTCAATTACAGCGAGGAAATTGCATTGTAAAAGTGAATTTCACTTTACCATATTATGAAATTGTGTTCTAAAAGTGGATTATGCTTCACCGTATTGCGTTTAAGGTTATCATTCCATTTAATTTGATTAGATTTGTTAGTCATCGGATCAAAATAGCATGCATTATTAAATTGAAGGTCAAAAGTGCTTAGTCGAATATCACAAGGATCAAAACTGAAATAACGCGATAACTCAAGGACTAAAAAAATCATTCTTCCTTATAATTAAGAAATATATAATAATGTGGGCTAAAATTAAGGATATCAATCAACCCAAATATTGTATTATTCCATTTTATAATAATTTAAGAAAAATATACACACGTGGGCTAAAATTAAGGAGTTCATTTAGTAGCCATCTCCCCCTCTCTCTTCAATAATATTTTATTTTTGAAAAGGAAAAGAAATATCTTCTTTCTCTTTCCACATAGTTATCCTTCTTACATAAAATCTCTCCCAAAATTTTTATATTAACTCGGATACTTTCTCAATACAAGTTTTATTGAAGAAAAAAAATCACTAAGAAACAAATTTAACTATCAAAATTTTTACCATAAAAATTGGTGCAATTCTAAACCCGATACTTTATCCCTATTTTTAATTTTTTTTATTATCAATTTCGTCGGAGTGGATTTCAATTTTTTTTTGAGTTCTATGAAATTTATATGCAATCCAGTATCCTTGTATTATGTTTAATCAATTAGTATAAATCAATTTGTATAACAATGTCATACACAACTTCTTATCTTTTTTGTGGACTGAAAACTTTTTATAAAGAAGTGTATTACATGTATGAAATTGATACGTAAGATGCTATATACAAATGATGCATCTTGTTATTAATTTTTAGTGTATAAAAATGGTACAAAATCTGATATTCATGGTTTAGTTTAATCAATCCTGTTGAAACTTGTTTATATATCAATTCCATACACTAAATGATATTTCCTTTTGGGTTCTAACTGTATGTAATTGGTATCAAAGAAGTTCTTATTCTGAAAATTGATATGTAAAATGGATTAAGTTTTGTATACTCATTTTATACATTAACTGCTTATCTTTTTTGTAAGACTGAAAATTGTATATAAAGAGTTGTATTACATTCCATCGACCTCCATATTGAATCATGATCGAATGAAGATTACCATCTTTCATATTGATAAAATGAATATTCATCATTGGTTGATATAAAATTGAGTTTCAAAAATTATGTTACATAAAGGAACACACTAAACTAATATAATTATTAGTGGAGTTTTGGTGTGAAGAAGAAGAAGAAGAAACCGTATGAGGAAAGAAACGTGTGAATCAAAATGTGAAAATAAGGAAGAAGTAAAACAAGGGAATAAAAATATAGGAGAGATTTTTGGATTGATTGATATCCCTCAACTTTTTTTAAGGAAATTTGTTAAATCCAATCTATTTTCTTTTTATATTTCGGATTTTCCATTCAATTGGGTAATTATTAATGTTAGATTTTCTTAGAAATATATTGATATATATTGAAAACTAAAATCTTGTGGTATGAGTTGTAATATTGTATCTAATATAGTATATTAAGGTTTTTTCCCCTTATCCATATTTATATAAGTAGATTACAATCTAATTCATATTAGCTCAATCCATTTTTAATCCGCCCATTTGCCATCACTATTGTCAAACAACATTCACATTTATAACCGAGCAAATGTGATAACCGGACACATTTCCCCCACTTTTATGCTTAAGACGGACATATGATCGTTACAAGACTAGCTTAAAATATAAATTCACATACAAAGTTACAAATCATTTACAATAAATTTATCATATTTGCAATTTTGCCTTTTGCGTTTGGCCTCCTAAGAGACTTGTATTCAGGGGTGGAGGTGTTCAACCCAAATTGATTTACCAGTAACTCCAATAAATTAAAATTGAAGTAGTATTTATGTCATTAAAAAATTGACAAAAAATGAAAATGACCAACAAAATCTACGGGATTAGCCTGTTTGGCGTGGTTTGTTACCTAAAAATACCATCCTTTTTTATTGGCGTTAAGGAAAAGTCAAATTTCTTTTTTAATCCTTGGGGAGTTTCACGCTCGAGATCAATCATCTATGTAAAACAAATGAGAGAAAAAAAGAAAGCTCGAGAGATCTGCCTGGAATCAATCAACAAAAACTTCACTTCACCTGCACAAGCACACAGTACTATACTGGAACCTGACGAGCGCAAAACACAGTGTAAATAAAGCGCTTCGCTAGTCAAAGATAGTATAGTTTAAATTGTCTCCACATGGATTAGTTAGAGTAATGTATCAATATAATCTTGCTCTGTATTATTCAAGGAATCAAACTTGATAGTTGGTGTAGTAAAAATCACGAGTTTAGATACAGAAAATTAAAGGATTTGATGCAATACTAGTTACACACGTTCTTATCAATAAGAGAAACAAGAAAAATTAGCGATCCACATATATGCTTTCGATAACTAGAATATTCTTTTTCACTTCTCCTTCAAACCTAAGTTATAATTGATTCTTACGAATTCAACCGTTACTTATTATGCCTTAGAAGAATGAGATTTTCCTTCGCAAAATTTATTTTGATAATTTATTTTTCCTTAACACAATAGTATAAGGACCATGAAGGTTAGCCTCTATAGTGCCACAATGGTCTAAGTAAGAAAATATTTTCAACTATTTTCTTTGAACGATTCTCACGCTAAATCAACAAGCTTTTTTCGAATACTCAAGAGAAATAAGCAAAAAAGTTCACCCCAAAATATGTAAATTAAATCATAAAACAACCCTTCTTCCGAATAGAAAGTTAAAATTAAAAATTCACATCTAACATAACTATGGCAAAATTCAGCTATTGAATGAGAAGTTCTTATTTAGTTAACGATTACATATAGTTTCACACCCAAATTCCCCCATAAAAAGTCTACTCCATGGAGGAGAATTTTTTTTACCAAAAGAGATAATAAGAAAGAAGACATTACAATCGAACTCTCAATTCCAACTTTCATTTTGAATTTCGAGTTGTGTTCGCTCTGTTCTTCGTCACTTTATTCCTTCTCTTCCGTTTCAAGTTCGATGCCCAAACTATGGGAACAGTTCACACTTATAACGCCTGGGGTTTTGTGCAAATTTTTGAAAAAACCATCGACTTGGCATTTTTCTAGAAGTAGCGCCGCGTGGGCTGGAAACCTGTTCGTGCGCCGACCGTGCTGGAAAGTGGAGGTAGCACCCATTTTCTTCTTCGCGCGAAGGAAACAGTTGGCCGTGCGGGTGCGCGCTACTGGCTGTTGCAAGCATTATGTGTTTTTTCATGCTTTTTGCTTCTTGTAGCTCTAATTCCAGCCTAGCTTCTCCTGAACACATTTCAATAAAGAAAGTGCATAATATTTGTATAAACAAAGGCTAAAACAATTACAAAATGCATTAACTCCTTCCAAATAACACAACCATTTTACACCCATCAAATTTCCCCATATTTAAGCTTTTGCTCGTCCTGAATAAATTAAAATAAAACAGACGCTTCAATAAGCTTGATGCTCAAGTATTAAAAACACAAATCAACTCCATCCATTCCCAAAGGTGCACACTACGCTCCTCATCGGGTTACTACTTATTGACACTCGAAGTTAAGTCATGCACCAATCCTTGAACAAAACACACAAGAAAGAAGATGCAAACACTCTCAGTAGATAAGTTATACCATGCACCTGAGACAAGATAATTTTCACCACTCACTCTCACTAAAAAGTACTTCATGCTCTTTTAGGATACCATATGCTTGGAAGTTACTCTCCACTAATGACGGACCTCTTAAGTCAAGATCATATAGGACTTGCATTTGGTTGTAATGTAGGGTAAAGAATTTATAGGATAGAATTAACAATCGAACATCCCCCTTGCGCTACATATCTTTGGTCTTATATATCACCAAATAACATCACTTTCAACCACCATTCTGTATTTATTGATTCACACTTTCATCAACCTTTTTTCTCATTTCTCTCTTTTTTTTCATTACAATTCTAGCACACTTTATTTCACTTTCCTTCTTTGCACATTTATTCTTCACACTTTTGCATAAGACTCAAGTGCGCTCACTAAGTAGGGGACAAAGTCACAAAGGAAAATTTGGCTATCAAAGAAAGTGAATTATTACAAAACACAAAGTGGCTGACTAAGGATACATATAATCAATGGTTGGTCAATATAGGCTAATAGAGTTAAACAAATAAAGACTATAATCATGTCCTTCCCCAAGAGAGTCCTTAAATTTCACCTCAAGTAACTACCAAGCCAAGTTCTAGATCCTTCAAAACATGAGTACCAAGCAATATGTCCTCAGCACACCATGTTCAAAGATTGGTATGACTTTAACTTCAAACACCAACAAGTGTAACTTGATAGAAAGAGCAAGCGATACAACCTCTACATAGAAAATAATTTATTCTGCCTCTAACACTTGTTTAAACACTAATTTAACTCGATTTATATCCTAAAAAATATTTGATTCAAAATATTATGACTATGGTAGAGAGTCAAACAAGAAACCCATAGAAGTACAAGTAAGAAGTTAATCTAAAAAAAGAAAAAAGTCTTTTTGTAATTTTTTTAACGAGAAGAACAATCCTAAAAATGATAGCATATATTTACAAATAATCCTTTACCCCTACACTTAAATTGTGTCATCTCCCCATTACACAAAGAAAATACAAGAGCAAAGAAAACTTTTCTGAGGCTTGAGGCCTAGTCGAGGATATCATCAGGTGGATCTGAACCCCCTTTCTCCACGTCAATGTTGAGCATGAGTAAGTAATTGACTCTTCCTCAGGGTCTTTCAAAATCTTTCTCATCTGGAGCATCACTTTTCATCTCCAACTCTAAGCGTGAGTCGCCCTTCATAAACATCCAGTATTTCTCTGCCAGTTCATAAGAAAGGTCTCCCTAGTATTAGAAGTATCTTTTTATTCTCCTCCATATCCACCACAATAAAATTTGCAAGGAACATAAATTTATCCACTTTAATCTTGACATCTTCAACAATCCCTTCTGATATAATGATAGTCTGATCTGCCAGCTATAGTAAAACCGGTACAATCTTGAATAGTCCTAGTTTTCCTTCTAGCCTTTTGAAAATAAACAAGGGCATAAGATTGATTGAAACTCCTGAGTCACATAAAGCTTTGTCAAAATTAGTACTTCCCACAGAACAAGGCACAATGAAACTGCCAGGATCTTTGCACTTTTGGGGCATCTTATTTTGCAATATGACACTGCACTGACTATTTAACTTGACCACCAAAATTTCCTGGAACTTCTTTTTTCCAGTCAAGATATTCTTTAGAAACTTAACATATGACGACATCTGAGTGAGTACCTCTGTGAAAGGGATATTAACGTACAATTCCTTCAATATCTCCAAAAAACTATCGAAACACTTGTCTAATTTCTCTCTTTTGGCCTTCTATGAAAATGGCAAGGCAGACATATATTTGCTTTCTTCAACTCTTTATTCTATCTTCTGCACACCCTTATCTAGGACCCCCCACACTTTGAATTTTCACATTGTTCAGGCAATAGATTCCCACTTCTAAGAGATATTACACTCATAGTTTCTCTTGCATTCTTATCTAAGCCACTTGCGAATGTTCCCTAGGCTCTCTCAGATATAATGGTAGCAATCTGCCCTACTTGCATTTTCAAGTTTTGTATAGCTGCATCCTGATTAGCAAATTTCTCATCTACCTTGATAATAAAAGCCTTCATCAGTTGCTTAAAACTTGATTGATTCTGTTTGAGGGGCTAATATTGTTGTTTTTGCTGATTCTGGAAACCTGAGGATGCTTGTTATTGTTGCCACGAATTAACATTACCATTAAGAGATCTCCAAAAAAATCTAGGATGCCTTTGTCCCATAGAATTAAAGTTGTTCGCCCCTTGATAGTTATCTCTATTGAATTTTTTCACAACATTTACCTCTTTTTCCGACACGAGTTCCTGTTGACACTCGTGAATAAGATGTCCCTGTCCACAAAAATCACACCTTGTTGGTGGTGTCATTTGAATGTGGGATATAATCAATTATTTTACATATTTCACAATAGATGAGATCTGAGCCTGCAAAGTAGTGTACGCATCAATCTGGTGTACTCCAACAATTTTCTTCCTCTCCGAAGTGTCTAAAACTCATTGATTAGCATCCTCTGCCAACTCACTCAGAATGTCTACAGCTTCTTGGTATGTCTTTCTCATGAGTATATTTTCGTATCAAGTGTGGTACCTGAGCCAATCGAATATCAACAATCCATAGTCACAATAACGAACAATCAACTTGTAGAACCAACAAGCAAAATACACAGTTCAATTTACCAGACTGATAACAGGACTATTAGACATTCCTAATCATCTCCTAAGCAATGTATCTCATACAGTTACTTAGATAAGAGTACACAAAACACACAAAGCATACAGGAATCAAACCATCACCTACCTCGAAATGATCCAAGCTCTACTCAACCGGAGCTTTCCCGTTTTCCGAAGTTCTTGTCGGTTCTTGGTCTAAAAAAATACACAATAACCAAGAATTAATCCTTATGGCCTACAATTTACCCGGATTACGCAAAATCCTAAACCCCAGGCCACCCATGATCATTCCACCCTCTTTTCAGGCTTTTCCACAATTAATTCACCTAGTTCTACCATTTTTATGGATAAAATTAGGAAATTAAGGTCACATGATCATAAAGCAGTAAATTTAACAATACCCAAGAACTTCCACCCCTAGAATCCCCTTTTATCCCCGGATTCTATCATTTCTAAGTCATTTCAAACCTCTCCCCAAGTCCACCCCTAGTAATTCTATCGCATACGACAAGTAATATGGAGTTCGGAGAGTAAGAGCCTTACCTTAGGGAAGAAAAGCAATGAAGAATGGGGGAGAAACGCCTGAAATCCCCCTAGTTCTTTTTCCAAATGACTTGCAGAAAACTAAACTATTTTGGAAAAGTTTCTACATTAGTTCCCATCGCGCTCCGCTATAGCGGTCGACTTCCGCTATAGCGGTACCGCCGTAGCAGAGTCAACTGCTATGGCGGAGGTTGACTGCCTTAACTTTCGCTATAGTAGGATTTTCTTCCGCTATAACGGAGTTCATTATGGCGGAGCTGTGGCGCTCGTCATGAACAGAATGTCAGGAATTCTTCAAAATTAGTCTATTTTACAACACACTTGCTTCCCCTGATGATCCGAAATAACCCCTTCACGTCAACCTCAATTTTGGGAGTTCTACTTACCCAAATTCGATTCTGAAAAGTCCCCCGGACTCCATTATGTCTTGGCTACATGGAAAACTAGCTCAAATCAAGACATCTCACCTAATCCTTACCCGAATTTCCCTAGACTATACCTCGCTCCAAATCTGGCCGAGGCGAGCCTAGCCCAGAATTTCAAACTCCCAAACCCAGAGTTTTCTAACCCTAAAACTTGGCACGAATGGATTACCCATAACGATGGATCCGGTCGTTACAATAGATACCAATTTATCCATCATTCATTCCCGAACAATCAAGCCCGAAATTACAAAACTAAATGAAGGAAGGTGTAGTACTTGAATTCTCAAACAAGTGAGGGTACTTGTCTCGCATGCCCTTCTCGGTTTCCCAAGTGGCTTCTTCAATCGGACGATGCTTCCACTGAACCTTTACCATGTTAATTACCTTTGTCCTTAATTTCTGGACATCCCGAGGAAGAATCAAAACTGGTTCCTCTTCATAACAAAGATCCTTATCGAAAAGCACCTCATCCCACTTAATGATGTAGTCCCCATACCCATGGTATCGCTTAAGCATGGATACATGAAATACCAGATGGACACCTGACAAACTAGGCGGAAATGCCAACTTGTAAGCCACAGGCCCCATAATCTCAAGAACCTTAAATGGACCGATGAACCGAGGGATGAGCTTGCCCTTCTTACTGAACCACATAATTCCCTTCATTGGTGACACCTTCAACAATACCTGTTCACCAACCTGAAATTCCATGTCCCGAACCTTGCGATCCGCATATTCCTTCTGCCTATTTTGGGCAGCTAGCAATTTGGTCTGAATGCCTCTTACTTTTTCCTGCGCTTCCCTTACCAAATCCATGCCCAGAGGCTTTACATCGCCTTTCTCAAACCATCCAACCAGTGATGTACAACCCCTCCAATATAATACCTCAAATGGTGCCATGTCGATACTAGAGTGGTAGCTATTATTGTAGGAGAACTCGCACAACAGTAAAAACTGGTCCCAATGACCCCCAAAGTCCATCACACATGCTCTCAGCATGTCCTCCAATACCTGGATCGTCCTCTTCGACTGACCATCAGTCTGAGGATGGAAGGTTGTACTAAAGGTCAGTTGTGTACCCAACTCTTCATGCAACTTACCCCAAAACTTAGAGGTGAACCGTGTTACCCTGTCTGAAATGATGGACAGTGGCACCCCATGCAATCTCACAATCTCCTTCACATAGATTTTAGCCAATTGCTGCGAATTGTAATCTACTCTGACCGAAATGAAATGTGCGGACTTGGTCAGCCTATCAACAATGACCCAAATTGAGTCGTACTTCCCCAACGTTTTGGGAAGACCCACCAAGAAATCCATGACTATCGTCTCCCACTTCCACTCTGGAATTGACATTCTCTAAAGTAGTCCTGCAGGTCTCTGATGCTCATATTTTACCTGCTGACAGTTCTGACACTTGGACACAAAATCCACTATGTCTCTTTTCATCCCGGGCCACCAGTAACGCTGCCTTAAGTTCCTATACATTTTGGTCACACCCAAATGAATTGAGTACCGCAAACCATGAGCTTCTGCCAAGATATTCTGAATTATATCATAAACCCGAGGAACACAAATCCTCTCTCTAAAATTTAGTACTCCACCAGAGTCTAGCGTGACATCCCTGGATTCCCCAGATATTACCTTACCTCGGAGCTTACTGAATTTTGGATTCTGAAACTACTTGGCCTTTATCTCCTCTAAGAAAGTGGCCTTGACGTCAAAGCTGGCCAATAGCCCACCTCATTCTGAAATACCCAAGTGAATGAACCTGGACTCCAATGCCTGAAATTTCCTTGCTAGTGGTCGTTTGCACACCCCCAAACAAGCCAAACTACCCATGCTAACTGTCTTCCGGCTCAATGCGTCTGCCACCATATTAGCCTTACCCGGATGATACTGAATAGTCACATCATAATCCTTCAACAATTCCATCCACCTTCTCTGCGTCAAATTCAGGTCCTTCTGAGTGAAACATGCTGCAGACTGTGATGATCGATGAACACCTCACACTTGACACCATAGAGATAATGTCTCCAAATCTTGAGTGCAAAAACCACCGCTGCCAACTCTAAGTCATGTGTCGGGTAGTTTCTTTCATGCATCTTCAACTACCTAGAGGCATAGGCTATCACATTCCTATCTTGCATCAACACAACACCCAAATCAGAATGTGAAGCATCATAGTAAACAATAAAATCTTTACCTTCAACCAGCAAGGACAAGATAGGAGCAGTGGTCAGAAGTGTCTTGAGCTTTTGGAAGCTCTCCTCGCATTTGTCGGACTACACAAATGGTACATCTTTCTATGTCAGCCTTGTCAGGTGAGTAGCAATAGATGCAAAATCCTTAACAAACCTCTGGTAGCACCCCGCGAGCCCAACAAAACTCCTTACCTCTGTCACAGAGCTAGGCCGGGCCCAACTCTTGACTGCCTCAATCTTCTGGGGATCCACCATTACCCCCTGTTCTAACACTACATGCCCCAAGAACGCGACTGAAGTCAACCAAAATTCACACTTGGAGAACTTCGCATAAAGCTTTTGACGTCTCAATATGTCCAACACAATACGAAGTTGATTAGCATGCTCCTTCCTACTCTTAGAGTAGATCAAAATGTCATCGATAAACACAATAACAAAGGAATCCAGATATGACTTAAATACCCCATTCATCAAACTCATGAATGCTGTCGGCGCATTGGTCAACCCAAACGACATCACTAAGAACTCGTAATGCCCATACCGAGTCCGAAAAGCAGTCTTAGGAATGTCATCTGGCCTAATCTTCAACTGGTGATACCCCGACCTCAAGTCAATTTTCGAGAACATCGATGCACCCTGGAGCTAGTCAAACAGATCATCAATACGGGGTAGCGGGTACTTATTTCGGATGTTAATCTTGTTCAATTGCCTATAATATATGCACATCCGCATACTACCATCCTTTTTTCTTTACAAACAAGATCGGAGCACCCCAAGGCAAAGCACTGGGATGGATAAATCCTTTATCTAGGAGTTCCTGTAGCTGAGTCTTAAGTTCCCTTAACTCTGCCGAAGCAATACGGTATGGAGGAATGGAAATGGGATGAGTGTCTGGCTCCTAATCAATACAAAAGTCTATATCCCTGTCCAGAAACATACCAGGCAAATCCGCTGGAAACACATCTCGAAACTCAGAAATAACTAGAACTGACTCAATAGCTGGGGACCCCACACTATCATCCCGGAGATAAGCCAAGAAGGCTAGACACCCCCTTCCCACTAGCTTCCTAGCCCGAACAAACGATATGATCATAACTGGATTAGGCCTGTACACATCTTCCCACTCTAGCCTATCCTTACCCGGAATATCTAGAGCCACAGTCTTGGTGTTACAATTTAAAACATCATGATGAGGGGATAACCAGATCATGCCCAAGATAATATCAAAATCAACCATATCCAGGATTACCAAGTCTACCTAAGTATGCAACCCCACAAACACAACAGAATAATCACGATAAACATGAGTCACAACCACAGACTCTCCAACCGGGGTAGAAATATGGATAGGGGAATCAAGGATATCACATGTCAAGTTCAGACCCAACGCAAAACTCACAGATATAGAACCTGGGTCAAATAGTACCGAAGCCATTTTATCACAGACAAGAATGGTACCTGTGATCACCGCATCTGATGCCTCCGCTTTGTTCCTCCCTGGAAATGCATAGCAGTGAGCCTGATCATCAATCCGGGCAACCTCCCTGGCCGGCTGCGTTACACCCCTTCCCGCACCTCTGTTCCCTCTATCTCCCCGGCCACCCTGAAAGTTTCCTCACCCACCCTGTGGATGACCTCTAGCATGACCACCTCTACCTACCGGGATCATAACCTTAGGCTTCTGCTGAACCTGATTACCGGTCTGCCTGTGAGGGCACTCCCTCTTAAAGTGGCCCAGCTCACCTCAATGAAAACAACCACGATCAAGTGCAGGCCTGCTAGCAGATGCGTAAGACGCTCCCTGGCCCTTAAGAGCTGAAGACTACTGATTAGCTCCTGGACGACCACCTATAGCAGCTGGCAGAGCTGACTGAATAGGTCAGACTGAGTATACCTACTGATTCTGACCCTTGGAGTACGAACCACTGTAGTTTCCCTCATTCCGGAACTTCTTGGCTAACACCTTAGCCTGTCCCGCTTGCTTAACTCCCTCCAGTTTCTTTATATAATCTACCACTTTATTGAAGCCCTTCCCTGAAGATGTCATATACACCGACAATACCTACAACTCAGTATTCAAACCCTTCACAAACAACCAAACCCGCTCCTCCTCGGAACCCAGTAACTGTGTAGCAAAGCGAGACAAGGCGTGGAACTTAGCCTCGTAAGCAGAGACTGACATGCTACCCTGCTCCAAGTTCAAAAACTCATCCTTCTTCTGGTCCCTCAAAGTACGAGGTACATACTTCTCAAAAAACAGAGCGTGGAACTGCTCCCAAGTTAGTGGGGGTAAAACAGATGATCGACATTCCACATGAGACTTCCACCATTGCTTAGCATCACCCTGCAGCTGAAATATGACGAACTCAACCCTATACTGTCGCACAATGCCCAGCTTGTGCAGCCTCTCATAACAATCCAGTATGAACTCATAAGCATCTTCTCTATCAGTACCCTAAAACGTATGAGGTTTAAGCTTGAGAAACTTGGTCAACATCTCGTGTTTGTTTCCTGTCATCACTGGGCCTAGCATTGGCCTGAAGAAATCATTCGTGCCTGAAGCTGCATCTATCCTAGGTGCCATAGTAACTGCTGGCTGAGTGTCCAGAGCCTGATTTGCAATGCCAGCGGGTATGGCTCCAGCACCAACCAACCCACTCAAGATGTTCCAAGCCTGCTGAAAGGCTTCTGGTGTCATAGAAGGAAGGCCTGCACCCCTAGCCGGTGCCGCCTCCGCCTCCGCCTGCGCCCCATCATCCTCTACCACAACTTCCACATCCTCGACAACCTGATCCTGAGGTGGGGGAGGAGTTGCCTCACGCGCTTCAGTAGCATCTTGAGCCTCACCCCTGGCGGGTATGACTCTTTCGCGTCCTCTGCCCCTTCCCCTACCTCTACCACGAACCGCTGGGCCTGCTGCTGGGACTGATGGTCTTGCTCTATTGTTCCTTGTATTAACCATCTGCAGACAGAAGAGTGAACAAAGTTAAATACCAATTTGTATCACCAGATACCAATTGGAATCAAGTTATAGCACGAAGGAAGAAAGAAGAGATAGTTTTTCCTAAAGTCCCATAGCCTTTCGAAGAAAAGTACGGACGTCTCCGCACCGTTCCGCAAGACTCTACTAGACTTGTTTTGGTACAATGAGATCAACGAACCTAGGGCTCTGAGACCATCTTTGTCATGACCCAGATCGTCGTTAGTGGCACCTACCCAACCCCCGGATGAGCGAACCAGTAGAATTCAACCCTTAGCCTAGACTAACAGCCTAAAACCAGCAAACAAGAAATAAACTAGCAATTCAAATAAGCAAAAGTAATTTCATTGAAATAAAACTGCGGAAATCCCCCCTAGAATCTGAAAGTCATCGTACCAAAATGCTACCAAATCTAGAGTGCGGGGATGCAACCCCAAAAATAATAATGAAATAGTCTAAGCCCGAAACAAGTGGGCTACAACTCAGAAGATAGACACCAAGACAGCTTGGTCGAATAGCTCACCCTTGATATCTTGAACATTCAGGCCTAGAAGTGAGGTCGTGCGTCAACAGTCGAAAGATTTCTTGTACTCACAAAAAAAAAACAAGCAAGTGCAGTATGAGTACACAACCACCATGTACTGGTAGGATCATCAGCCAGTTTCTAGTTAAACATTGTATGAATAGTACAATAAATTAAGTAAAGGTACAAAAAGACACCTAATCCAGTCCACAGATAATCCTATACTATAAGTCCCCCCTTAACTTGACCCTATAGGCCATCCCCCTTTATACGAAATTAATGTAAACAACCACCTCTTATATATATATAGATCCCCGACCCACTCTGGGATCCGTTCTAACGACACCTAAGTGTTAACCATTCATCCCGGTCTACACCAAGACCAATTCAACCAAATAAACAGGATTCCCGGCCCTTCAAGGACTATAAGCAGATATCACAACTTAATAACACAACCCGGTCCACTCATGGAACCAATAACAAGCAACACAATGCAACAATATCAATGCAATAATTCAGTAAAGTAAGCTCGTACCAGGCGTGGTACCCGAGCCAATCGTTAGTATTCCCGTACCAGCCGTGGTACCTGTCATACCTCTTTTTTATCCTCACACCGTAGGAGTGGCGGGCTTCACGGGTTAAAGGGTTTTTTCATTTAAAGTGACAATTTTGAAAAGAGATTATTTATTCATTCAGAGTCGCCACTTGAAATAGAGTTTTGGTATTTCAAGTCACCTTATGAATCCCTAATCAAAAGGAAATGACTCTTTTATTTTTGGTCCGTGAAAATAAAAGACCGGGTAAGGAATTTTGTTGACCAAGGGGAAGGTGTGAGGCACCCCTCGAGTTCCGTGATTTTAGCACAGTTGCTTTTATTGACTAATGTTCGGCTTAAAGAAAATCTTGAACAAAAATGATTATTTTTTGTTGCTTATTTTACCTAATTAATTATTGGCTTAGGAGCGTAATCACACACGAAGTCCCCCCAAAAAATAAACACAAATCAAGGATCGTAACCGAACACATGATTAGTATTTATAAGTTCCTCTCTTTTTAAGAAAACGGTTGAATTGTATCTAAACTTCTTATAAAATAATAAAAAACAAAACTAAACAATTATTATTTATTTACAAATATAAAAATTATTCTATACAAAAAAAAAACGCAAAGATAAGAGACAAAATAATCTTTTTTTAATTTTTTTTCAAAATAACCACTTTAAAAAAATCAAGTAAAAAAACTAGTCTATTTTTTTTTGAAAAAATAATAATTTGACTTTATAAACATGGCAAGTTTTGATTTTTATTGTTACTATTTTTTTTAGAAAAAAAAGATAAAATTTGCAAAAAAATGGTCAATTTTATTTAATATATATATATAGATATATATATATTTTACAAGAACGGCCTGATTTGCATTTTTTACAAAATAAGCACAATCTTTTTTAAAAAAAAGAAAAATAGAATGGTGAAATGGTGAAAAAAAAATTAATTAATTTTCATTTTTTTTTTGCCGAAAACGACCAGTTTCTGTGTTTTTGCAGAACTGGCCAATTTTTTTTCCCCAGTACTCTTCTCTTTTTTTTTTAGATAAAGTAGTCCTCTAAGTATTAGTTTACACAATAAAGGGGAGAAAAGAAAAGAAAAAAATTTTAAAACTAATTGCTAACAAAGTAAATCACGTTTTATTAGTTTATTTTACTAATGAAGAACAATCGTTTCACAATAACGCATCTTTTTCACAATACTAATTTTTAAACACTCCAATAATATAACAATCTTTTTACTTTACATTAAGACATTCTTAAGAGAATTTAAGTAGATTTAACATAAAACAATCAATCAAACAAAGAGATCACATATTTCATTATATGAAAATTATGAAATTACATTGCAAAATAAATAAAATAGAGGAATACCTAAAGTAGTGACAATAACTTGAACCGACGATTAGTTGAAGCAACAATCCAAACAAAGGAGGAAGCTTTTGAAACCAAAATTCTCTAACCTTAAAACTCTTTCTTTTTTTCACTCTATTTTTCACTCTTGAAGTCTCCCTCCTTTTTACTTCTATCTTCTCTTTTTCAAAGTTTCATTTTTCTTGTAAGTCTAACTCTTCTCTTTATTTTTCTTCTATTCTCTTTTTTTTTTCTATCCCCCCAAATGAAAGGAAGATAGATGTTATATATAGATAGGGAATAGTAAAAGACTTTCTTGAAAAGTTAACAATTTTCTTGAAAAGTTAACATCCAATGCATGTTGAGTTCTCCTTGTCTTCTCAAGGAACCACCCAAGATAGCCAATAGGATTTTTCCTTTTTCTTTTTCCAAGAGAATATAATTAACTTAAGACTCTTTTGCCCTTAGTGACTTATTTCTTTTTATTCATTAATTAGAATAAAAGAAAATTAGCCATCTGAAATTATAAAATGGGCCCAACAAAGTACAATCCAACATACTTTAATTACATCCTAGCCCAAATCTAAAAAATAAATCAGCCCACAAACACAAATTCATCCACCCAAACTTCATTTTGAAGATCAAACAACATAAAAATTAAACAAAAATAACAAACATAAAAATCTAAAAAAAAAAATACTACTAATAATAAATAAAAATCTACATATTTTCAAGAAAATGAAAAAAAGAAAAATAAAATCCGGCAATGATTGTGACACAATTTTTGAAGAAAAGTGGGAGATTTGGATAGAGAGAAACAAGAGAGAGAGATTGATTTTTTTCGAGGTGAACAGAGGGGTCGCTGAAAAAATTTGCCGAAAAACTTTTCGGCGGAGCTTTGACATAAAATTTATACCAAAAGGTAGCTCTTGAAGAGCTCTACACATTTATGTGAGTGGCGTGGAATGCAGATGGCTGAAACTTAATAAATCTGAAAAAGAACGTGACTATTAACATTTAGTTTTTCTCAGATCTATGAAATTTGGCTAGGAAACAAAAAAAATAATTTGTGAATTTGTGTAGAGGAGGATAAGAGAAAGATATGGTGAAATTTTGAAGTTGTTTGGAGATGACCGGCGGTGATCGACGACGGTGGTAGGGCGGCCGACGGTGGTTGACAGTGGGGGGAAGAGAAGGGGAGAGAAGAGGAGAAAGAAAGAAAAAAAAAATAGGGGCCAAAAATTTAATTTTTGGGGTCTTTTGTACTTGAAAGGAGTACCCAATGAGGACCATTGGATCAAAAAGGAATGGAGGGATGAGATTGAATCTGAGCCACAATTAATAGGACCGAGTTGGGAGTTGATTGGGGCTGTCAAAATTGGGCTCACATTGATCAAAGTCAAACAAAATTGAGTCTTTTGTCATTTTTATATGAAAAATACTCTAAAAAAAGTGTAAAGATAATTTAAAAAAAGAGAAATAAAAACTAACAACAAAAATAAAAATATAAAATAGAATGCACAAATAAGAGGAAAAAAATGTATAATGATTAAAGACGTCAAAAAATAGGTGTTCACAGTATGCCCCTCTTTGCTTGGGAAAATGGAGAGTTTTCAAGTAAAGAAAGGTGAACAGAGTAACTAATTTTTGACTACTTCTACTCCATTGAAAGCAATTTTGAAAAAAAGATGACCGAACCTTGCTTTCGAGGTTGCCTACATATCCTTGGCTAAAAGAAAATTAGGTCGGTGTAGTTCGGAAAAATTTGATAGTTGAAACTACCAGACAACAGGGTCAAAATTCTTCTCCTCTTGTTGTGGTTGTTGTTGTTTATCACTACTTATTGTCTACTAGTACATTAAAAGAAGGAGATAGAGAACTACATATCTCTGCATTCGAGGAGTTACAAGATTCCTATCTAATGTGTCTTCTAGAGTCTTGTCTTGATTCTTGACTTGCTCTGTGTACTGACTTTAGACTGGTCTTGATGCTCTCTCGACAGACATATCAATCGTCCTCAGTTACATATTTTAGTTTGAGCCTGGAGGACAAATCTCAAGATACGAGATCACTACTGCGATGATGGGACAAGCTTCCTTTCCTTAATCTAACTCGTAGCTTTCATTGTTCGATGATTCGATCTATCCTTCACCATCAGATCCTGCAAAGTTGTCAAGGACAAACAAACGAACAAAATTTTGCCCCAGTTTGCACTAGAACTTTTTTTTTGAGTTGTTGGATAAAAAATGCGAGCTAGGGTATGATTCAAGGGTAAAACTAAAGGCCCTGGATATAATACGCTTCTTTTGAATTAAAAGAAAAATACAAAATCTCAAACTGAGGCGTAGGATCCTAGAAGGAAAAGCAAGAATGGGGTGTATTGCCCCCCTCCCTCTAGAGTTTCAAATTAGGATGTATTATTTCAGGAGGAGACAAGAAAACAAGGGCGTATTGCCCGAAAGATCTAGGACATATTGTCCCTGAAATTGGTATGTATTACCCATAAATGTAGAGCTGGTGTGTCTTGCCCATGCATATGAAAATGGTGTGTATTGCCCATAAATATGGATATGGTGTGTATTGCCCATGAATGAAAAACTTGTGTGTATTGCCCATAAATATGGATATGGTGTGTATTGCCCATGAATGAAAAACTGGTGCGTATTGCCCATGAATAAAAGATTGGGGCGTATTGCCCAGGATCCCATACTAAAGCATATTTTCCCTAGTGGTGGAGGGGGGATTGGGGCATATTACCCAAAACTTCTCAAATTAGGAGGTGTTGTCCTAATGAGAATATGAGACAGGGACACATTGCCCAAAATATCTCAAACTGAAATGCAAAATGCGAATAACATAATGCGAAACAGCAAAATAGGTAAAGGCTTTAGAGGGCTTACCTCTGAGATGTTTTACCTTCACGACTTGCAGTCCTGTATTTCCTTTTTGTTCCTGTGTTGAACAAAGAAAAATAATATGAGTTTTAAAGTGGTGGTTGGTTTGTGACCTTGATATTCTAGCGTCTTGACCTTGATTCCAATCAATTTTCAAAGATCTGATTCTACCCTTGGCTAAACAAGCTTCCCAAAGCTTCCGCTTCATTGTTCGGAGTCCTCAATTCTCAAGGTCTTTTCTGACTGCTCGGTACTTTATATACCATGGTGCGATTGATTTCCCAGGGAGAGGATTTTGCTTTGGTGGGCTTTTTTAATGGCCTAGGAAGCTTCGTTGTGCCTTTCCATGCAGTCTTTGTATGTGAAGATCACAGGTGGGGTTAGGTCTTTGTCAATATTGTGTCGGCCCTAGTACTTAGTTTCGCTTTATGGGAAAACATAATGAATTTTGCAACCTTTTCTTGCTTTGATTTTTGACGCAAGATTAGACCGAAAGGGAAGGAAAAAAAATATGAATGATATTGAATCAAGAAATACTATGCTTTGCAAGAGGTATCTCTTTTAAGGAAGAAAAGAAAACTTATCTGAGGTTTATGCCGACTTCAATTAAACATGACATGCACTTTGAACTGGACCCCTGATCCATATGAGTTGTCTAGTTCTCTGAATCATTATTACCCTGAAATCATTTGATTTGCCTTGATTGTGCTTCATGTCGAGGTATCAAAAGTCCTTATTTGATTAGTGGTGCCCTTGATAGGTTTTCACCAATTTTACTTTCTCTTTCATCTTTCCATCGCCTCACAGTGCCCGTGAAGGTTTTCACTAATAAGACTCTCTCTTTCTCTTAACTCACCGTCGTCTTACAATGCCTGCAAGGGTTTTCATTAATAAGACTCTTTTTTTTTACAATAATAAAAAAAATGCCCCAGTTTCTATGATCACTGGATGGAGATTTTTTGAATAGTGTGACCGAACCTTGAAAGGGCTGCCTACGTATCCTTTCGGAATCAGGTCGAACGTAGTTCAATTACTTTAAAGAGAGGCTTTTTTTTTACATAATTTGCGGAAAAATGTGAAAAGCTGAGAAGGCCAGAACAAACTTTGAGAGGTGCCTGTTTTTTTTGGGGTTGCAAAAACGAAAAGCCCTCGTCATCCCGATCATAAAATGACAGATAAAATGTGTCAAAGCAAAAAATTCATCAGACATAATATCTTTTGACTGCGTCCGCATTAATAGCTATCTCTGTGATTTTCCCTTCTATGTCTGTCAGATGTAACGCTCCCTTGGATAGCACTTTCTTGATGAAGTAAGGGCCTTGCCAATTTGGAGCAAACTTTCCTTTGGCTTCTTCTTGATGTGGAAAAACTTGCTTCAAAAACAAGTTGGCCTACTTTGAAATGTCTTGGGCACACCTTTTTGTTGTATGCATGAGCCATCTTTTGCTGGTATAGTTGGCCAAAATAGACTGCGGTCAACCATTTTTCATCAAAAAGTGTCAACTGCTCCAATCGGGTTTTGACCCATTCTGTATCCTCAATCTCAGCTTCCACGATAATTCGAATAGAGGGAATTTCAACTTCAGTCGGTATTACTGCTTCGGTCCCGTATACCAACAAGTAAGGAGTTAAACCAATCGAAGTACGAACCGTTGTGCGGTATCCTAAGAGTGAAAAAGGCAACATTTCATGACATTGCCTGGTGCCCTGAACTATCTTTCTAAGAATCTTTTTGATGTTCTTGTTCGCAGCTTCAACAACTCCATTGGCTTTTGGCCTGTAAGGAATTGAATTGTGATGCACAATTTTGAATTGCTCGCATACCTTCTTCGTCAAATTACTATTTAGATTCATGGCATTGTCTGTTATGATGGTCTTTGGGATGCCAAAGCGACAGATCATGTTAGAATGAATAAAATCTATCACTGCTTTCTTGGTGACTGCTCTCAATGTGACTGCCTCCACCCACTTGGTAAAGTAATCAATGTCAACCAAGATGAATTTATGCCCATTTGAAGCTTTCGGCTCAATAGGCCCGATAACATCCATTTCCCAAACAACAAAAGGCCAAAGAGCGGTCATGGGGTGTAGCTCTGAAGAAGGCAAATGAATTAAGTCACCGTGAATCTGACACTGATGACATTTCCTTACGAAGCAAAAGCAATATCGTTCCATGGTGAGCCAGTAATATCCTGCTCGGAGTATTTTTTTTGCAAGGATGTATCCATTCATATGCAACCCACATACCCCCTCATGTACTTTATTCATGATCTTCTCGGCTTCTTCAGCATCCACACATCTTAACAAGTTTAAATCGGGGGTTTGTTTGTATAGGATTTCCCCACTCAGAAAGAAACCACCAACCAATCGCCTAATAGACTTTTTCTGACTTCCATTGGCATGTTCATGATATTCACCTATTTTCAAGAACTGCTTGATGTCTTGGTACCATGGTTTGCCATCCGGTTCTACTTCGACCGTGTTGCAATAACCATGTTGGTCACATACTTGAATCTCCAAAGGGTCAATGCGAGTGCCGCCGGGATATGGGAGCATTGAAGCCAATGTAGCCAAGGCGTCGACCAACTCATTATGAAATCTAGGAATGTATCTAAACTCGACGAACTTGAACCTCTTGCTGAGGTCTTCCACACACTATTTGTATGGAATGAGCTTGATGTCTCGAGTTTCCCATTCGCCTTGAGCCTGCCTAATAAGTAAATTAGAATCTCCCATCACTATTAGTTCATGCACACCCAAGTTTATTGCCATGTTCAAACCCATGATGCAAGCCTCATACTCTGATGTGTTATTTGTATAGAAGAAATAAAGTCGTGTTGTGGCAGGATAATGTCGCCCTGTAGGCGATATAAGAATTGCCCCAATTCCTATGCCCTTTACATTGACTGCATCATCAAAGTATAGTTTTCAGGCATGGTCTTCCTCCACTTCTACTTTCTCTATTAGATTGTCTTCTTCATCTGGGAAGTATGCATTCAATGGCTCATAGTCGTTATCGACTGGATTTTCTGCTAAGTGATCCGCCAAAGCTTAAGCTTTCATTACAGTGCGGGTGACGTAGACAATGTCAAATTCTGTGAGCAAGATTTGCCACTTTGCGAGCCTACCAGTTGGCATGGGCTTTTGAAAGATGTACTTCAAAGGGTCTATCCTAGATATGAGGTAAGTCATGTAGGACAAAAGGTAGTTCCTCAACTTTTGAGTGACCCAAGTTAGGGCGCAACACGTCCTTTCCAGAAGTGTGTACTTGGCCTCATAACTGGTGAACTTCTTGCTCAAGTAGTAGATTGCTTGTTCTTTCCTACCTGTAGCATCGTGTTGACCAAGAACACATCCAAAAGAGTTTCCCACTACTGATAGATATAGGAACAAAGGTTTGCCAGGTTCTGGCGGGACCAACACAGGAGGATTGGACAGGTATTCTTTGATTTTTTCAAAAGCTTGCTGACAATCCTCTGTCCATCTGACAGGATGTCAAAAGTTTGAAAATAGGCTCACATGTGGTCGTGAGTTGAGCAATAAACCTGCTGATGTAGTTCAGTCTCCCAAGTAAGCTCATGACTTCAGTCTTGTTTTTTAGGGGTGGTAGCTCCTGAATGGCTTTTATTTTGGAAGGATCTAATTCAATACCCCGTCTGCTAACTATAAAACCCAGAAGCTTCCCAGATGGAACTCCAAATGCACACTTTGCTGGGTTGATCTTGAGATTGTATCTCCGCACCCTCTCAAAGAACCTTTTCAAGTCTTGCATATTATCAGCTTGCATTTTAGACTTGATAATTACGCCATCGACGTATATTTCGATCTCTTTATGCATCATGTCATGAAATATAGTAGTCATAGCCCTCATGTAAGTGGCCCCTGCATTCTTTAGACTGAATGGCATGACTGTGTAGCAAAAAGTCCCCCATGGTATGATGAAATTAGTTTTCCCTGCGTCCTCCTCATCCATCAGAATTTGGTGATACCCAGCATAACAATCCATGAAATATTGAATCTCATGTTTGGAACAATTATCAACGAGGATGTGGATATTGGGTAAGGAAAAGTTGTCTTTTGGACTTGCTTTGTTCAAATCCCTGTAATCAACACAAACTCTGATTTTTCCATCTTTCTTTGGCACAGGCACACAATTTGCCAGCCAAGTAGTGTAGCGAATGGCTTTGATCACATTTTCATTCAATTGTTTCATGATTTCCTCCTTGATTTTATCACTCATGTTCGGTTTGAATTTTCTTCGCTTTTGTTGGACTAGTGAAAAATCAGGGTGTGTGGGCAACTTATGAACCACTAAGTCAGCACTCAAACCCGGCATGTCATCATAGGACCAAGAAAACACATCTTTATATTCAAACAAGACTTGGATTATGTCATCCCTGGTTTTCTGCTCAGCATGAATACTTATCTTTGTTTCTTTGGCTTCTTCAGCACTTCCAAGGTTAATAACCTCGGTTTCACTAAGATTAGGCTTAGGTTTGTTCTCAAATTGTTCCAGTTCTCTCTTGATTTCCCTAAAAGCCTCATCTTCATCATATTCGACCTCTTGACCACCCGTTTCAAGAATAAACAACTCTTTAAGATTTGGGAGTGAATTCCGCATGCATGTCATGTTATTAAAGTTGGCATTAACAAGACTGAAACAGAAATGAAAGGTAAGAATTAGGAGAGGAAAAGAAAAGAAAGACAAAATTTGCTATGAAATTAGAATTTCATTTCATTGAATTTGAAAAGGATAGAAGGGTTATCAATACAAAGCATTTTCAAAATATCTGGATCACAACCCTGACAATAATCCAAATACAGAAAAAGTAGCAAAACAAACTACCAAGACTCCTTTCTTATGGGGAAAAGAGTTGCTTCCCAATTGTTCAGCTTAGCATCTGCATCCACGAGCTGCATATCAGCATGACTAGTGCCTTCACCGATCTGAACCATGTTCACTTCACTAAACATTTGACTGAGACTCTGACAAACATCATCAATGTCCTCTTGAGCAGAGGAAGCTTGAGCTTCTTGGAACTGAGGCTTGATGAAAGAGTGAGAAATGTGAGGGATTGGTTTTGGCAACATCCATTCACTCTCCCTGTGGTTCTTGCCCTTGCTTCTTCCAGTTTTTGCTGACTTAAATCTAAGGCCAACAATGCCTTGATTTCCAAAAGGAGCAATAGGGTCCACGATTCCTTGCAAATATGTTCCCAGGCCCTTTCCAGGTTGATATCCATGGTTGAGCATCGATGTTGCTACCATTATGGAAGTGAAAGAGAGATGTGGTTGCTTGATGGGCTTTCCCTCTTTGAATCGATTGGCTGACACCACCTTAAAAGTCTGGTAAACAACAGACTCACATCATGCTCTAGCTTCGATGCATGGAATGGACGGGTCTCTATAAATAGACATGTCATCCTCCCCATGAACAATAACTTCCTGGTAGTCGTATTCAAACTTAACAACCTGGTGCAGAGTGGACGGGACCGCTCGAGCCATATGGATCCATGGCCTCTCTAAAAGAAAATTATATGATGTGTCCATGTCCAACACTTGAAAAACAATCAGAAAGTCCACCGGCCCAATTATCATAGTCAACTTTATTTCACCAATTGTGTCTCATCTCGAACCGTCATAAGCTCGGATACTCACACTGCTGGTCCAAATCCTATTGGTGTTGATTTTCAAACTTTGTAACGTAGAGAGAGGGCATATATCCACTCCAAATCCCCCATCTATCATGACCCGCTTCACATAGTGCCCTTCACATTTCACCGTAAGATTCAAGGCTTTGTTGTGTCCAGTTCCTTCTTCGGGCAACTCATCATCAATGAAGGTAATTGTGTTTGCTTCAAAGATGCGGTTGGCCATCTTCTCCAACTGATTTACCGAGGTCTCTTTGGGTACATGAGCCTCATTGAGGATTTTAGTCAATACCCGATGGTGTTCCTCCGAGTGTAAGAGTAGAGACAATAACGATATTTGTGCAGGTGTCTTCTTCAATTGATCCACAATAGAGTAATCTGGGACCTTCATCCTTTTCCAGAAGTCTTCTGTTTCTTCCTTAGTGGCTGGGTTCTTCACTGGCATTTGGCTCTCGTGAACTATTTTCCCCTTTCTTAGCTCCTCCGGGACATAACATCTTCTGGAACGCGTCAAGCCTCTTGCTTCATCAACTTCTTCAACAATCTCTTTTCCTTGGTAAAGCACGACAGTCTTGATGTAGTTCCAAGAAATGGCCTTTGGGTTATGTAACACCCCAAAAATCCTAAGCAAATACTCGAACCTTTTCCATGAGTGTAATAATCATTTTCCTAGTGTGATGAGTGCTTTGGATGCGAATCATGTTCATAAGAAACTCCTATCATCAAGTTAAGTGGCAAGCACCTCACCCAAGTAAGTTTTCATGTAAGACTAAACTAGGGTCAACTTCACTCGATTATTCCTCCTAAAATATAAAGAGTTAGCTGGCCTAGTACCCACTAAATTAAAAGTTTTTGAGTCTTCTTTCCAACGCCATCAACCGCGCATTATTCCAATTCTGAAGTAAAAAGTTATGGGCAGTTTACTGCAGCACTGTCAGTGCTTACGGATCGGGATGACGAACCGTGGTTCTGAACCACGGTCCGTACTGTGACTCGTGATTGCTGAACTGAACCTTAAAATTTCCATCTTCAAAACCACTGGTTGGTTCATGACCCATAGACCAAAACCACGGTCAGTAGGGTGACCCGTGGTTTGTCAAAATTCAGCTTTTCTACCCAGTTTTCATGAATGACTTGACAGGTCATCGTTTTGAACGATGGTCCATCCTGTAACCATATGGAATCACCTTCAGAGAGGTACCAAGTCCTCTAAATTTCACGAGTGGGTTGATGACTCATCAACCTATTCCACGACCCGTTCTTCACTCGTAATCCCCGAGGATCATAGGATTCTCATATCCTAAATTCAGAACCACGAGTCAACAGGACGGGCCGTCGTCCTGAACCACGGACCGTAGAGTGACTCATGGTGTTGAGTTCCAGTAGACCCCTATAAGTGGAATTTGAAACCACGGATCAGTCGATGGCTCATCCTTTAGGATGACGGACCGCGGACTGACTCGTGGTCTCTGAAGCTGATTTTTTCCAGCTTTTTCCAAGTTTAAGTCCAGGGGTATTTTTATAATTTCTCACTCTTTTAACTCCTATACTAAGTCATTGTAAGCCTATTTAGGAGGGTTTTTATTCCTACTTGGCCTAAGTTTTCTCCCATTCTTTCAATCAACTTCCAAAAGAAGAAAATAAATTTTCATCCTCTCAAGCTTCAAGCAAGGGTTTCAACTCCTAGACTCAAACTCCAAGTTCAAGTCTCTTTTTCTTTTCAAATCAGTTGGGTTAGCTTTCATCAAGGTATGTGGGTATTCAAAAATGGGTTCCTTTCACCCTTGTGCCCAAAACCCTAAATCTTTATTTTGATTTCATGAACTTTCAAATTAGGGTTCTTACCCAATTCTTATGGATTTTGCTATAAATTGCCTTCTCATGATTTTATTATAAAATTACTACTAAATTGCATGATTTTTCATGGTTTTTTACATATGAACTCTTATTTTGGAATTGAGGGATAATTATGGTAAATCCTACATGCATGGTTTGATTTAAGAAAATTGGAAAATTGATAATATGGATTCTCTTGAATTTTTCAAGCAAGTGAATGCCTAGTTCCTATGTTCTATGAAAATATATGTATTATGAAATTGAAATAGAGCCATGCAAAGTTTTACAAGTCATGAAGTATGCAAATTTAAAAAGTTATGAAGTATTATGCAAGACAAGACACCCGATGTTCCATCAATGCTCATGAGTCATTTTCTGGCATAAGATATGCCACTCACATGTTTATGAGCTCATGTTATATATATATATATATATATATATATATATATATATGTGTGTGTGTGTGTGTGTGTGTGTGTGTGTGTGTGTTTTGAAAGTAGTATTTAGCATCGATTTGGACCGGGTGAGAGTACCCTTAGTTCCAGAATTATGTGCCACCGTAGGTGCCCTCTGTGGCTTATTATGACAGGATCCTGGTCAACATGGTTCTAACTTTGGCCGGTTAGGACAGCTCTTTTCAGTGAGGGTACATGACACTAGACTCCATATAGCTCAGCATGGTTTAATGTCGGTTAAGAGAAACTCTCACATATTTATTTTCAAGATATGAAGTTATATGATTCTATACTATGAAACTTAAGCTTTATTTCATGTTTCATGTCTTATACCTTGATATTTATTCATGTTCCTTCTTTACGTAACAAGTTCATCCTTAAGCATGTTTTAAACTATTTTTATCATGATTCATGCATCACTCACATACTCAGTACATCCTATAGTACTGACCCATATCTTGTGCTGCATCCTTTGATGATGCAGATTCAGGTGTTCCTTCTCAAACTCGTGGCTAGATTTTCCAGGCCACTTTCTGTCAGTTGTTGGTGAGTTCTCTTAGATCGAGGACTAGTTATGTTCTTAGTTTGTGTTGGTTACTTATTTTTGTACTTCGAGTTAGCTAGGGTCTTGTCCTAGCAACTCTTTATGTCTTGAATAGAGGCTTTTCAGACCTAGATAACTTTTGAGTTTCTTTCTGGATTTTGTATTCCTATTTGACTTGATTATCCATTTATGTGATTCTGGATTTTTCTGTTATGCTTCCGCTTACCTTTTTGTTATGCTTGAGGATGCTATGAACAAGGGTTAGCTTGGGGAACTTGTGTTCCCAAGTCCCGTGTTACGTCTAGGGGGTAACCTTGGGGCGTGACAGGTTAGATACATGGAACTGTTGGACGAGATCGATTAATATGGGTTTTGTCAATTTCGTCAATCAACTTTGGCCATGTATTGATAGGAGGCCTCTAGAGACATACAACTTTGGCACAACAGACTGGCACTCCAACTTTCTCTGGATTCCAGGGACAAACAAAACCTTGGTATCAAAATTGACACCTTCCACACCCAGTGATGCAACTGGTTCTGAACTTTTCATTGGCTTATCTTCCTCTTCAGTCATCCCAAACACCTTTCCCGCTTTGTTTAGGAGTTTGTACTCCTGATCATCACAAATCATTCCAATGAAATGAACATCATTATGGGCTTGAAATGGATTATTAGTGACATTTGGGGTGTTTTTCTCATCTGTCACAACGATCACTTTGAGATCAATTAGCTTTTCAATTGCCCCTTTCAAAGTCCAACAGTTATCAGTGCTATGTCCCAGAGCCCCTCAATGGTACTCACACCTTTCATTAGCCTGAAAACCTGGAGCATTTGGATTCACACGATGTGGTGGGATAAGTTCAATTACTCCCATTCTCTTTAACTTCTGAAACAAGCTCGTGGAGGATTCTCCTAATGGGGTGAATTTTCTTCTTTGTCCTTGTTCCTGCGCATAATTTTGAACAATAGGAGGATTGTAAGGGACATTATAAGGTTGTCGTGGTGTATGAGGGTTCCCCATTGGGTCTCGAACTTGTGGGCGATTTAGAGGAGGCACAAATGGATGAGCATTAAATACGGTATACGGAGGAGAGGCCACCGAGTATTGGGTAACATGGGGGTAGTAATGTTGAGAATAGACAGACTGCCCCTGTTGAACTTGCGTGTAATCTCGCTTCTTTTAAGCCCCTCTAGATCCCGACGCTGCTGAGATCTCTTCTTTCTTTTTACGGTTTCCAAAACTCCCCGAACCACTCTGACTGGTATGTGTGGTGGCTTTAATTGATGCCTGGCTTACGATCTTTCCTGACTTGAGACCATTTTTGACTATTTCTCCAATTTTGATTGCCGTGGAAAATGGCCTTCCCATCGCAGCTGTCAAGTGGTGGAAATAGTCAGGATCTTGAGCTTCTATGAAGATATTTACCAATTCTTGCTCATCTAGTGGTGGTTTAACCCTTGCTGTTTGTTCTCTCCATTTGATAGCATATTCCCTGAAGCTTTCATCTGATTTCTTTCTCATATTGGAAAGAATGTTGCGGTCTGGCACGATGTCGATATTGTATTGGAACTGTCGGACAAAATCTTGAGCCATGTCATCCCAGACATGCCAATGGAAGATATCTTGATCTATGAACCATTCTGAGGCAATACCCGTCAGACTTTCACCGAAGTAAGCCATCAGTAATTCTTCTTTACCCCTTGCTCCCCTAAGTTGGTTGCAGTATTTCTTGAGGTGAGCTATGGGATCACCGTACCCATCATATTTATCAAACTTAGGGGTTTTAAATCCAGGCGGTAGGTGGACATTTGGGAACATGCACAAATCTTTGAATGCGACACTCTTATGCCCTCCTAACCCTTGCATGCTTTTCATGTTTTGCTCTATGCTCTTCATTTTTTGATTATTTCTTCTTGTTCAGAGTTTGGAGCAGGCCTTTCAACATCGGCAAGGGAACCAAAATAGGCAGAGTTTGGGCCACCAAATTTCATCCCAGGAGTGTAATACTATTCTAACTGACTATGAATTGCCCTTCTTGAGTTGCCCTTTGCACCACAGTTGGCTGCGGAAGAGTATAGATTGGTGCAGCACAGGTGATGGTGGGATTGACCCTTGATGGCATGCCTTGAGGGCGTGTTGTTGAGGGTCCCACCATATAGTTCTCAAAAGGACCAAATCCAGGAGGGAAGAACGGATCAGATATTGGAACTTGAGTGGATGAGGATTGAACAGTCGTGACCTCGGGGAAACCTGGAATAGATGTTGGCAGCTCTTGACCATTGGCCCAGGCTTGCCACAGTTGTGCCATAGCCTGTCTCAACATCCAAATTTCCTCAACAGTGGCAGAATCTCTCACTGTTAACTGAGCTGGAGTCTCTTCCTGACTCACTATTGTTTCAGTATTGGTTGTCATTGGCACTCTTCCCTTTGACCTGGTAAAGTACGGGTGTTCTGCCAGCTTACCACAAACCAACCACCTAAAGCTTACTAAAGTGACAAAAACAACAAACATGTTAGGGGTTAGGCATTTTGCAGATATTAATCACACATTGTATGTCATGCACCTAACATCATTTTCATTCTATCATGAGTTCGAAAGACCATATGTTTCATCCCAGCTTTGCTTAGTTTATTTGCTCTTTCTTTCTCTTTATTTTTTCTTATTTTATAAAAAGAATGTTTCGATCGAACCCTTTGGGGGTTGCCTATGTATCATGTCACCGCATGAATCAGATCATCACGTAGTTCAGAAAATAACAAATATTTGAGTCCAAAACAAAAACAATCCTTTTCATTGATTTTTGACTTTACTACATAGACTCCAGAAAAGGAAAATGCACAAACGACAAACACAACAAAATAAAAGACCTAAACAAGACTAAGAACAACACAGACTCTTTAAATAAAAGACACGATGAAACTGAAAGAACAACATGGACTCTTAATAAAAACCAAAAAACTGCTCCACTAGACCTCTTTCTTCTTGGCCTTCAAAAAACCCAAACACTGCTCCACTAGACCTCCTTCTTCTTGGACTTCAAAAACCAAACACTGCTCCACAAGACCTCATTCTTCTTGGCCTTTAATGATCCTCTTGTGGCCTTCGCTTCCCTCCCAAGGTCTCATACAGATTCAAAAACACTCTTGGCAACTGAGGGATGATGGTGCGTGCTTGTTCAGCAACTCTTGTATCATTCTAGCGGCGATAACCATTGATGATATGTGAAGTCTGCTCTGCCAATTGATTTACTTGACGCCTGGCATGTCCCATACTTGCATGACAATTGTTCAGCCAGATTCGATGATTGTCAAGGTTACCCCTCAAACCAGCCTCGCGTTCCTCTGATGCCTCAAGACGGTTGTCAAGCATTGCTCTTTCTATGGTCTACTGTGTTCGTTCTACCTCGATATTCTCATACTGATTAGCCTTCTGCTTCAATTCTTTTACTTGTGCCTGGAGCTCACCTTGCGAACGTACCCAGTAAACTTTTCACTGTTCACTCTTTTATTTGTACTCCTTCTGTTGGCGGTGCATGCTCTCATTAGATGAAACCAAGTTCCTTTTCAAACGAAGAATCTCAACATTTTGTTCTTTCTTAACCTGTCGAGATAACCTGATCCTATTCTCCAGTTCCTCCTCCAATCGGGTTATTTTTCCCTCAGCTTGCCCTAAGTCTCCCTCCATTTCTTGCAATGCCAAATGATAAACATTTCCCAGTTGGATTTGGACTTGTTGTTCGGCTATGGTTTCCCTGGCTTGCTCCAACTCTTCTTTCATTTGTTCTATGATCCTTTGGTCCCTTCTTTTCCTGCTTGATTCTTCATGTATGTCTTCAAACATCGTTGGGTCATGAAACTATGAAAGATACCTAGAGACTACCTCTCCTCTATCCTGTTCTATCACCATTTCTCTTTACTCAGAAATTATGCTTCCATACCACATATTCAGTATGTCACCACTGTCAAAGAGAGAAATCGGGGGAGTGTCAAACATAAATCTCCTCATGTTTCCTCTTGGGGGAACTTCTTGGGTTCGAGCCAGTTGGCGCATCACCCAAAGTGGGGCGTAAGGTTGGACACCTCTGAGTCCTATCAACACGAGAAATGAACTGCCGATGGACATGCAAATGACATCTTTCGTTGGAAACCAGTAGTAATTCCAAGTAATCTCATCAGCAGTCAATGCATCAAGTTTTTCCTCCCAAGCATAGATACCATCTGGAAAGTTACACTTCTCGACCCTTTCATTGTGAGTGGATACATAATTGGACCAATCATCATTGAATCTTGGTGCACGATCATGACGGTAGAAGTATTCCAAGAACCACATTTGTAACAAGATATTGCAACCTTCAAAGTAGGTAGCTCAATTTTTGCACTTGGTTAGTGCGCGAAACATGTCTGCCAGAATCATGGGTACAAGCGTAGGTTTCGCCATTTTATTCAAGGCATGTACTACCCCAGCCACATGAATATCAATATGCTTATCTCATTCTGGGAAAACAATAAGCCCCAAAAATGCAACCATGAAAGCAAAGCACCCATTTTTTTTCCATGTCTCTAGGTTCCCTTGATTGTTGAGATGACTCTGATATTTTTCAAACCCTCTTTTCTGGCCGTACCTCTTATATAGAAAACTTAAAGAAATACATCCATTTTTTAAGCTGTCCTTCTTCATTTGGTTGATTTTCAGTATATCCAGAAATTTATTGCCATCAACATGCTTAGGGACAATGGGTCTTTTGTTGTGGAGATTAGCTCCCCGAATACTAGATCCTGCCCCCACAAAAACCTGCAATTTCCTCCAAAGTTGGAGTCATTTCATAGTCCGAGAAGCGAAACACATTATTCTTGGGATCCCAGTGCGGAATCAATGCCTCAATCACATCTCTTCTAGGATTAATTTTCATCATGTGCACCAAGTGTCCCAAATAGCCTTTCACACTTTTTCAGTCAATATCATCCATATTTCTCCACCATAGCCACAAGTCCTCCGATATTTCATCAACAATCATGTACTCCGATATTCCTTCCACCCTAGGCCTTTTAGCACACTCTCCTCTAGTTGGTAATGCCATTTATACCTTTTAAAAAAAATAATGATTAAACTTATCGTAGACCCAGTTGACACAATTTTATTTTTTAAGGAAAGACACTTAAAGAGAAAAAGGGAAAAAAGGAAAAAAAAAAACTTCAGCATAAAACTCTCATTTTTATTCAGATATCATAAATGAAGAATTTTTGAGAGGGCTAAACACTTTTTTTTAGAATCACCGAACCCGAAAAGGGATGCTTACGTATCTCAACGAGGTGAGAATCAGGTGTGTGTAGTTCATCAAAATTGTTTCAAAATTATTCTTTTGACACTTAACAAATTTCAAAAAAAAATTAATTTTTTTTTTAAAAAAGGAATGTCTGTTTTTTTTAAAAAAAAATGAAAGACAAATTAGCCTAAGACTGGTCAACAAAGTGAAGCCTTTCGAATAAATATATTTTCAAGTAGCACATAAGATGAACATGTTAGTCAAAATGGGTACATGTCTTAGACGAACCCTACCCCTGTGCCGAGTCCCACTAGGTTAAATGACAAACGTAGCCTACTAGAAATATTCATTGTGTTAGCTTGTTTTGCTAGGTTTAACAATCCTGAAAGAAAAAGTGTCTAGACTGGCTTACCCGAGAGGATAACTCGGGCCAAGGAGGGCCAGTTTATCGGTAGCAGAGCTATTCCGATTTCACTGGTGGTCCAACCTCGCCTACAATGTGTAACTAAAATCCAGAACCAAGAGTGTAACCGCACACAGGCTCATCTCAGACAGAAAACTTTTTGTGGAGCGTATCCGCACACACAGTGAACAGTGGTGAATGTGTTAAGAGACTCAGAAAGGTGCGCGAGAGAAAACAGTTTATATATAGAGTCACAAAATATCAAAGCGATAAAAGGCAACAAAGAGCACATTAGGCCAACATTCACAATATATCCATCTAATAATCAAAGCCAAACAAGAATCAACATACAAGCTCGAATTCTAGCACATGGGTCCCCAGCAGAGTCGCCAGAGCTGTCACACCCCTTTTTTATCCTCACACCACAGGAGTGGCGGGCTACACGGGTTAAAGAGTTTTTCCATTTAAAGTGACAATTTTAAAAATGGATTATTTATTCATTCAGAGTCGTCACTTGAAATAGAGTTTTGGTATTTCAAGTCACCTTATGAATCCCTAATCAAAAGGAAATGACCCTTTTATTTTTGGTCCGTGAAAATAAAAGATCAGGTAAGGAATTTTGTTGACCAAGGAGAATGTGTGAGGCACCCCTCGAGTCCCGTGACTTTAGCACGGTCGCTTTTATTGACTAATGTTCGGCTTAAAGAAAATCTTGAACAGAAAAGATTATTTCTTGTTGCTTATTTTACCTAATTGATTTTTGGGCTTAGGAGCGTAACTGCACACGAAGCCCCCCCAAAAAATAAACACAAATTAAGGATCGTAACCGAACACATGATTAGTATTTCTAAGTTCCTCTCTTTTTAAGAAAACAGTTGAATTGTATCTAAACTTCTTGTAAAAGAATAAAAATTAAAACTAAACAACTATTATTTATTTGCAAATATAAAAATTATTCTATACAAAAAAAATGCAAAGATAAGAGACAAAATAATCTTTTTTAATTTTTTTTCAAAATAACCACTTAAAAAAATCAAGTAAAAAACTAGTCTATTTTTTTTTTGAAAAAAAGAAATTTGACTTTATAAACATGGCAAGTTTTGATTTTTATTGTTACTATTTCTTTTAGAAAAAGAAAAAGAAAAAAATGGACAATTTTACTTAATATATATAAATATATATACATATTTTTTACAAGAATGACCAGATTTGCATTTTTTACAAAATAAGCACAATTTTTTTAAAAAAAGAAAAATAGAATGGTGAAAAGATGCAAAAAAATAATAATTTTTTTTTTTTTTGCCGAAAACGACCAGTTTCTGTGTTTTTGCAGAACTGGCCAATTTTTTTTTCTTCAAAAAAACAGATTTGCAAATCTGGCCAGTTTTGCAATTTCAAGCACAACTGGTCAATTTTGGCATCTTGCAAAAAAACAGCCTTCAAATATCTTTTTTTTTTTTAATTTTGAATAAAAAAAACAGACTAGTAGCTGTCCGATTTTAAAATTTCAGTACTCTCCTCTTTTTTTTTAAGACAAAGTAGTCATCTAAGTATCAGTTTACACAAAAAAAAAGGGAGAAAAGAAAAGAAAAAAAAATAAAACTAATTGCTTACAAAGTAAATCACATTTTATTAGTTTATTTTACTAATGAAGAACAATCGTTTCACAATAACGCACCTTTTTCACAATACTAATTTTTAAACACTCCAATAATATAACAATCTTTATGTTTTACATTAAGACATGCTTAAGAGAATTTAAGTAAACTTAACATAAAACAATCAATCAAACAAAGTGATCACATATTTCATTATATGAAAATTATGAAATTACATTGCAAAATAAATAAAATAGAGGAATACCTAAAGTAGTGACAATAACTTGAACCGATGATTAGTTGAAGCAATACTCCAAACAAAGGAGGAAGCTTTTGAAACCAAAATTCTCTAACCTTAAAACTCTTTTTTTTTCACTCTATTTTTCACTCTTGAAGTCTCCCTCCTTTTTACTTTAATCTTCTCTTTTTCAAAGTTTCATTTTTCTTTTAAGTCTAACTCTTCTCTTTTTTTTTTTCTTTTATTCTCTTTTTTTTTTCTATCCTCCCAAATGAAAGGAAGATAGATGTTATATATAGATAGAGAATGGTAAAAGATTTTTTTGAAAAGTTAATAATTTTTTTGAAAAGTTAACATTCAATGCATGTTGAGTTCTCCTTGTCTTCCCAGGGAATCACCCAAGATAGCCAATAGGATTTTTCCTTTTTCTTTTCTCTTTTTCTTTTTTCAAGAAAAAGATAATTAACCAAAAACTCTTTTGCCCTTAGTGACTTTTTTATTATTATTCATTAATTTGAATAAAAGAAAATTAGTCATCTGAAATTATAAAATGGACCCAACAAAGCACAATTCAACATACTTTAATTACATTCTGGCCCAATCAGAAAAATAAATTAGCCTACAAACACAAATTCATCCACCCAAACTTCATTTTGAAGATCAAACAACATAAAAATTAAACAAAAATAACAAACATAAAAATCTAAAAAAAAAAAACTACTCGTAATAAATAAAAATCTACATATTTTCAAGAAAATAAAAAAAAGAAAAATAAAATCCGGCAATGATTGTGACACAATTTTTGAAGAATAGTGAAAAATTTGGATAGAGAGCAACAAGAGAGATGCTTAAGAGAATTTAAGTAAACTTAACATAAAACAATCAATCAAACAAAGAGATCACATATTTCATTATATGAAAATTATGAAATTACACTGCAAAATAAATAAAATAGAGGAATACCTAAAGTAGTGACAATAACTTGAACCGACGATTAGTTGAAGCAATAATCCAAACAAAGGAGGAAGCTTTTGAAACCGAAATTCTCTAACCTTAAAACTCTTTTTTTTCACTCTATTTTTCACTCTTGAAGTCTCCCTCCTTTTTACTTTAATCTTCTCTTTTTCAAAGTTTCATTTTTCTTTTAAGTCTAACTCTTCTCTTCTTTTTTTCTTTTATTCTCTTTTTTTTTCTATCCTCCCAAATAAAAGGAAGATAGATGTTATATATAGATAGGGAATGGTAAAAGACTTTCTTGAAAAGTTAACAATTTTTTTGAAAAGTTAACATTCAATGCATGTTGAGTTCTCCTTGTCTTCCCAGGGATTCACCCAAGATAGCCAATAGGATTTTTCCTTTTTCTTTTCTCTTTTTCTTTTTTCAAGAGAAGATAATTAACCAAAAACTCTTTTGTCCTTAGTGACTTTTTTTTATTATTCATTAATTTGAATAAAAGAAAATTAGTCATCTGAAATTATAAAATGGACCCAACAAAGCACAATTCAACATACTTTAATTACATTCTGGCCCAATCAAAAAAATAAATCAGCCCACAAACACAAATTCATCCACCCAAACTTCATTTTGAAGATCAAACAACATAAAAATTAAACAAAAATAACAAGCATAAAAATCTAAAAAAAAACTACTAATAATAAATAAAAATCTACATATTTTCAAGAAAATAAAAAAAAGAAAAATAAAATCCGGCAATGATTGTGACACAATTTTTGAAGAATAGTGAAAAATTTGGATAGAGAGCAACAAGAGAGATGCTTAAGAGAATTTAAGTAAACTTAACATAAAACAATCAATCAAACAAAGAGATCACATATTTCATTATATGAAAATTATGAAATTACACTGCAAAATAAATAAAATAGAGGAATACCTAAAGTAGTGACAATAACTTGAACCGACGATTAGTTGAAGCAATAATCCAAACAAAGGAGGAAGCTTTTGAAATCGAAATTCTCTAACCTTAAAACTCTTTTTTTTCACTCTATTTTTCACTCTTGAAGTCTCCCTCCTTTTTACTTTAATCATCTCTTTTTCAAAGTTTCATTTTTCTTTTAAGTCTAACTCTTCTCTTCTTTTTTTCTTTTATTCTCTTTTTTTTTTTTTTTTCTATCCTCCCAAATAAAAGGAAGATAGATGTTATATATAGATAGAGAATGGTAAAAGACTTTTTTGAAAAGTTAACATTCAATGCATGTTGAGTTCTCCTTGTCTTTTCAGGGAATCACCCAAGATAGCCAATAGGATTTTTCCTTTTTCTTTTCTCTTTTTCTTTTTTCAAGAGAAGATAATTAACCAAAAACTCTTTTGCCCTTAGTGACTTTTTTTTTATTATTCATTAATTTGAATAAAAGAAAATTAGTCATCTGAAATTATAAAATGGACCCAACAAAGCACAATTCAACATACTTTAATTACATTCTGGTCCAATCAGAAAAATAAATCAGCCCACAAACACAAATTCATCCACCCAAACTTCATTTTGAAGATCAAACAACATAAAAATTAAACAAAAATAACAAACATAAAAATTAAACAAAAATAACAAACATAAAAATCTAAAAAAAAAAAACTACTAATAATAAATAAAAATCTACATATTTTCAAGAAAATTAAAAAAAATAAAAATAAAATCCGGCAATGATTGTGACACAATTTTTGAAGAATAGTGGGAGATTTGGATAGAGAGCAACAAGAGAGATGCTTAAGAGAATTTAAGTAAACTTAACATAAAACAATCAATCAAACAAAGAGATCACATATTTCATTATATGAAAATTATTAAATTACATTGTAAAATAAATAAAATAGAGGAATACCTAAAGTAGTGACAATAACTTGAACCGACGATTAGTTCAAGCAATAATCCAAACAAAGGAGGAAACTTTTGAAACCGAAATTCTCTAACCTTAAAACTCTTTTTTTTCACTCTATTTTTCACTCTTGAAGTCTCCCTCCTTTTTACTTTAATCTTCTCTTTTTCAAAGTTTCATTTTTCTTTTAAGTCTAACTCTTCTCTTCTTTTTTTTCTTTTATTCTCTTTTTTTTTTCTATCCTCCCAAATGAAAGAAAGATAGATGTTATATATAGATAGGGAATGGTAAAAGGCTTTCTTGAAAAGTTAACAATTTTTTTGAAAAGTTAACATTCAATGCATGTTGAGTTCTCCTTGTCTTCCCAGGGAATCACCCAAGATAGACAATAGGATTTTTCCTTTTTCTTTTCTCTTTTTCTTTTTTCAAGAGAAGATAATTAACCAAAAACTCTTTTACCCTTAGTGACCTTTTTTTTATTATTCATTAATTTGAATAAAAGAAAATTAGTCATCTGAAATTATAAAATGGACCCAACAAAGCACAATTCAACATACTTTAATTACATTCTGGCCCAATCAGAAAAATAAATCAGCCCACAAACACAAATTCATCCACCCAAACTTCATTTTGAAGATCAAACAACATAAAAATTAAACAAAAATAACAAACATAAAAATCTAAAAAAAAAAAACTACTCATAATAAATAAAAATCTACATATTTTCAAGAAAATTAAAAAAAAAAGAAAAATAAAATTCGGCAATGATTGTGACACAATTTTTAAAGAATAGTGGGAGATTTGGATAGAGAGCAACAAGAGAGAGAGAGATTGATTTTTTTTGAGGTGAACGGAGGAGTCACCAAAAAAATTCACCGAAAAACTTTTTGGCGGAGCTTTGACAAAAGATTTATACCAAAAGGTAGCTCTTGAAGAGCTCTACACGTTTATGTGAGTGGTGTAGAATGAAGATCGCTGAAACTTAATAAATCTGAAAAAGAAAGTGACCATTAACATTTAATTTTTCTCAGATCTATGAAATTTGGCTTGGAAACAAAAAAAATAATTTATAAATTTGTGTAGAGGAGGATAAGAGAAAGATATGGTGAAATTTTGAAGTTGTTTGGAGGTGGCCGGCGGTGGTCGACGGCAGCGATAGGGCGGCCAGTAGTGGTTGACGGTGGGGGGAAGAGAGGGGGAGAGAAAAGGAGAAAGAAAGGGAAAAGAAAGAATAATAGGGCCAAAAATTTGATTTTTGGGGTCTTTTGTACTTGAAAGGGGTGCCCAATGAGGGCCATTGGATCAAAAAGGAATGGAGGGATGAGATTGAATCTGAGCCACAATTAATTGAACCAGGTTGGAAGTTGATTGGGCTGTCAAAATTGGGCTCACATTGATCAAAGTCAAACAAAATTGAGTCTTTTGTTATTTTTATATGAAAAATACTCTAAAAAAAGTGTGTAAAAAAAATTGAAAAAAGAAATAAAAACTAACAACAAAAATAAAAAAATAAAATAGAATGCACAAATAAGAGGGAAAAAATGTATAATGATTAAAAACATCAAAAATTAGGTGTTCACAGTACCCGAGCCAACCGTTAGTATATTCGTATCAGGCATGGTACCAGAGCCAACCGTTAGTATATTTCCGTACCAGGCGTGGTACCCGAGCCAACCGAATGTCAACAATCCATAGTCACAACAATGAACAATCAACTTGTAGAACCAACAAGCAAAATACACAGTTCAATTGAACAGACTGATAACATGACTATTAGACATTTCTAATCATCCCCTAAGCAATGTATCTCATACAGTTACTTAGATAAGAGTACACAAAACACACAAAGTATACAAGAATCGAATCATCACCTACCTCGAAATACTCTAAACTCTACTCAACCAGAGCTTTCTCGTTTCTCGAAGTTCTTGCCGGTTCTTGGTCTAAAACAATACACAATAACCAAGAATTAATCCTTATGACTTACAATTTATCCGGATTACGCAAAATCCTAAACCCCAGGCCACCCATGATCATTCCACCCTCTTCCCGGGCTTTTCCACCGTTAATTCACCTAGTTCTATCATTTTTATGGATAAAATTAGGAAATTAAGGTCACATGATCATAAAACAGTAAATTTAACAATACCCAAGAACTTCCACCCCTAGAATCCTCCTTTATCCCCGGATTCTATCATCCCTAAGTCATTCCAAACCTCTCCCCAAGTCTACCCCTAGAAATTCTATCGCATAGAAAAAGTAATACGGAGTTTGGAGAGTAAAAACCTTATCTTAAGGAAGAAAAGCGATGAAGAATGGGGGAGAAAAGCCTGAAATCGCCCTAGTTCTTTTCCCAAACGACTTGCAAAAAATTGAACTATTTTGAAAAAGTTTCTGCATTAATTTTCGTCGCGCTGCGCTATAGCGGTCGGCTTCCGCTATAGCGGTACCGCCGTAGCGGAGCCAACCGCTATGGCGGAGGTTGACTGCCTTGACTTTCGCTATAGCGGGATTTTCTTCCGCTATAGCAGAGATCTCTATGGCGGAGCCATGACACTCATCACAGACAGAATGTCAGGAATTCTCCAAAATTGGTCCATTTTACAACACACTTGCTTCCCTCGACGATCCGAAACAACCCCTTCACGTCAACCTCGATTTCGGGAGTTCTACTTACCCAAATTCGATTCTGAATCTTATGTCTTGGCTACATGAAAAACTAGCTCAAATCAAGATATCTTACCCAATTCTTACCCGAATTTTCCTAGACTATACCTCACTCTAAATCCGGCCGAGACGAGCCTAGCTCAGAATTTTAAACTCTCAATCCCGGTGTTTTCTAACCCTAAAACTTGGCACGAATGGATTATCCGTAACGACGAACTCGGTCGTTACAATATAAGTTCAGTCACTAGTAAAATATGAATTTTTAACTGAGTTTCCTTTTAAAATTGGCTCATCAAAAATGATTTTCACAATTTTTTCATTGAAAACTATCAACTTTTTGGTGGAAATCTTCATTGAAAATCCTTATTTATAGTAGTGAATTAAAAAATATAGTATATGAATTTGTTTCACAGACTCAGAATTTAACAAAAACAGTTATTTGAACTAAGAAATCATGCTTTATTTCAAGCATGTGGAGATAAATCATAAAATTTCATGTGAAATCATTGTTTATACATATAGTCTGAAAGAGATTACAAAAATCATGATAAACTCTTAAAACAAGGATTATAATCATATAGTAACTTTTTACAACTGAAAATTCATAATTTAAAACCATTGGGTATGAACCCTAAATCTTAGGATAATGAAATCATCATAAAAACTCTGAGGTTTTAGACATAAAATTGAAAGGAAACCTTACTAAAACTCACATACTTGAATCTTGAAAAATTCGAGCTAGAGTTTGGGGGTTGAGATTTGAAGAAGAAATCCTAGACTTGAAGTCTGATAGAACGCTCTGTTTTCTTTTTTGAAGTTGAATCGTGAGAATGAGGGAGAAAAGATCGACTAATCTGATAAAAACTCTCTTAAAGACTTAAAATAACATAATTTAGGAGTTAAAAGAGTAAGAAAAGACTAAAATATCCATGTTGAATGAGTCTGAAAAGTTGCTAAATTTTTTGGCATGGGTCCATGGACTGAACCACGGTCCTTGAACCACAGTCCACAGCTCATGGAATGTGCTCGTGGTTCAGGCAACATCTTCCCACGAGTGATGTTCATGGCTCTTGGACTGTTTTACGGCTCGTGAAACCTCCTTGTGGACCTCAGGTGGATTTGCAAGGCTTTTGAACTTTGCCAGACTGAGTTTCGCGAGTGGAGTTCATGGCTCATGGACTTTTTCACATCCTGTGGAACCACCTCGTGAACCCAGTCTGTTATTTTTGGTAGACTGACACTCTCTGGTAAAACACTCATAACATTTTACTTCGGACTCGAATTAACGCGCAGTCAACAGCATTAGAAAGAAGGCTCAAAAATCTTTAATTAGGTGGATCATAGGTTTTCTTAACTCTTCATATTCTAGGAGAAATGATTATTTGAAGTTGACCCTAGTAGAATCTTAAACGTGAATTTAATTGGTAAGAATGCTCTCAACATAATTTAATGCTAGAAGTTTCTTAAGACTATGATTTGCATCCAAAGGACTCACCATACTAGAAAATTGATCATTACACCTATGAAGAATAGTTCGGATCTTAGCTTAGAATCTTCAGAGTATTACAGTTATATCTTTGGCTATTATATTTAATGTTTGTTGGTGATTACTATGTCCTTATCTGGGATATTTTCAAGTCTTTAAATAAAAGTTATTGTCTGATTTTTTTGGTCTCTGGGTGAGAGGATTGTAAAAATAATAACAAATTGAGTATGAATGAATAACTAATGTTATGGGTGAATTCAAAAGAGAACATGTATAATATGAGACTCCTTGTTGACTATGTTAAGGAGGTTAGAGATAACTACTAAGGTTGATCAAAACTTAGAAGGTTAATTCCATCGTTGTGAATTGAAGTAGAGTAATAAACAAGGTGGGAACTTAGCATAAAAAAGATAAGAATAGTGTGAATCTAATTGTTAGTTGTCATGTTTATCATGTTGACTTTATATGGTGTTGCATGATCTGATCTTGGTCAGCCGATGATACCTACTAGTATGTATGGTTGTACTGATTCTACTCTTACTACATACTTTTTGGGATGTAATTATGTTGCAGGAATAGTTAAAGTTTTTATGTGAAGCGTCAAGTATTCATCAACAACTTCTGCTCATCATATTCCTACAGTGGGAGATGTGTCTTTTATTTTGTCCTTCATTGCATTAGAAGCTCTTGTACATGTCTAGACTAGGTCCTTGGGAAGTGTTGTTTCTCTTTTGTTTTGTAAAATTTTTTATAAAATTTTGTTAGTAATTCAATGATTAATAAAATTTATTTTTATTGACTTTTGCATGTTTATAATTGGGTGGTATAAGGTTCTCCTATCTATATAGAATAAAATAGGTATCCGCACGATCCTCATAATTGGGGTCGTGACGTTTTGATTGAGAATTAATAGTGAAATTCTTGAATTTGAGCACTAAAAGTATGAACTTGTGGAGAACCCTATGGGTAGGTGCAATTTCACCTAGAATTGATCCTAAGTTGTAATTTTTATGATTCCTAACATGAAATTATTAGTTTTTAACTTGATTAAGGCTAGTGAAAAACCTTGAGTTTCATAAAGGTGAGACCTTTAGACATAAAAATGGCTAAAAAAGGGATGAACTTGATTAGAAATTCTCTGGGTATTGATTTTATGAATGCTATGAGACTAGTTATTGATTAATTAACCTTTGGAGAATGCTAAAAATTCTCGTTCAAGGGTAGAATTGGTGGGTTAGATTTTCAAGGCCTGAAATGAAGAACAAATGATTAATTAATCTTGTATGATTGTTGTTTATAGACCTTGAGCGATCTGAAGGATTAAGGAAAGACAAAAAAGTTGCGAAATAGCTTGCGGATGATAATTCTTCACTCGAGGTAGGCTATGATTTTAATTATAGATTAGACTCATTTTATTATATGGTATGCAATTAAATTACGTAACTTGTAATTGGTCTTCAAACATGTTTGAATTGCATATGTTTTTCTGTTATGCTTGGATGAATAAGTTAGATGTGCAGAAAGTAATGAGTGAGTTGAGATGAATAAGTGTAAATGTGCTTTGAGGCACTTTGTATACCATGAGGGATAGGTCAGAGGACCTAGTTACATTGATATGTGTTATATCCAATAGGACATAACTTCGGGACTCACAAAGAATAATTTAAGAGAGAAAGAGAGAGTCGCCACCTAATTTTAGGATAATTAGGAAACCTTTTAATTAAAGAAAAAATTTAGTCTACGAAACCAGTTAGATTCTAGGTAAGGGTTCAAGTTATTCCGAAGGGAAGGGGTTAGGCATCCTTCAAAATCCACAACGGTAGTTCCCGGCTGAACTCATTTTTTCAATTGAGGAGGAAATAAAATAAATATCCCAATTTTTCAGAGTTAGATAAAATGACTCTCCAAAACTCAAATAATATAAAGAAAAACTTTTACAAAACGACATAATATTTGTCAATCGTTAGCTAAAAAATGAATAAATATAATAAAAAATTATACAACATCTTCGAGTTTTAATTCGAATATCTTCTTCAGAAAGCATTTTTGTGTACCTGTAAACACACTTAGTAAAAGTGTTAGTAATGAACGAAAATTAATAAAAAAGAATTAAATAAATGTAACTAAAAATAAACCCGTCTTATATACATTGGAGGTCTTGGAAATCGACGAAAATTTCTTCATCGGCCAATTAAATTGATATTCGATATAAAATAATTGAACTCAAAATAACATCCATCTTTCATTATGGGGAGGCCTCGAAAATTCGACGGACAGATTCTTTCATTGGCCAATTAAATCTATTAACAATAATTATAAACATTAAGGGATAAAGTGGTAAAAATGTCAATCTGAGAACGTGTGAATAATGAAATTTAGCAAATACCTCAATAAACAATCAATTATCCAATAAAAGTTTAGCAACAAAGAAAGTGTAAAGATAATCAAAATCAACAATAATCAAAGCACGATAAAAGAAAAACAGAAAATCACAAAATCAATGACAAACATAGGAATATCATAGCTCCACATAAATAATGAACAGAATCAATCAAAAATTATAAAATAGTTCAAGAATTTATTCCAGAAATTGAAGAAACCACAATGAAGCTTACCGAAGTTCAATTTTCCAGCCATATTAGCGACAAAATGAGGAGAAAAGGAGGCTGGCATCGGAGTTTGACATTGTTTACTGGTCACTGTTTGCCGGAGTTGTTAGCGTCGTTAGCGTCGTGGTTGATTTCGCTGGTTATAGAGGTCGACGGTGATGGTGGGGTCTGTCGGATGTGATGAGGGAGAGAGGTCGTGGGGACTGTTTCGTTGACTGTTCATCGGAACTTGGAGCTCCGCCGGAAATGGAGGGCAGCAGAGTGGAGAGGAGAAAAGGAAAGCAGTGGGGGTGGGTGAGGTCGTGGTTTAGAGCTGTTGTTGTTGTTTGTTCGGAGAAGAGGGGTTTGTTTGGTGGTTTGCTGGACGGAGTTTGAAGCTCCGAGCTCGCCATTAATGGTGGAAAGAAATAGAGCAAGGGGTGTGGTGGTGTCGTTGGGGAGAAGGAGGGAGATTGGGTGACTGTTTGGTGGAGCTCCGGCGTTGTGGAGTTCACCTGAAAAATGAGGAGACTGGTTTTGTGAGGTGGAGCAGTGGTGGAGTTCCGGTGGGTGGTGGTGGCCGGAAAAGGGAAACTTAGCTATTAAGGATAGAGAATTGATATTTTTCTTTGGATATTTTTGCCAATTTTGGAAATTATCACCGAGGAATGTGTAGTGCGTATGAGACACTTTATGTAAAACTTTAAAATTCTAAATTATCTAGGTGGTAAAATAAAATCATGGGCTATTAAAATCGTATGCTCAAAATCATGATTTACCTAAAATCATGTGCTATTTATTTATCTGTGTAAAAAATATCTTCTCCACCTTTATGTATTAATGGACGGTGTAAAAATTAAACAATTGGTGATTCAATAAAATTAAACAATATTTATTTATGAAAAAATAATTATAACAAAAATTAACGATAATTAAAATTAATTAAAATGAATAAAAAATTGATAAAAATCTCAATATGTTCAAAAGTGAGGATAATTATCAATAAATTATATTAACATTGAAAAAATATGAGAAAAATTATATTCTGTGCAATTTAACGAATAAAAAATTAAAAAATATTAACTTGAAAAATATCAACTCAAAATTGGGTGTCAACAATATGAATATTGATATGATTACTGTGGATTGAATACCATGCAGGTATGGTACATGAAAGCCTAGGATCCCCTGCAAGTCATGGCTAGTGAAAAAAAAAGACCCTTAGCATTTGTGTACACTTTTTTATTTAGCATTGTATTATTGCATGATCATTCATGGTGAGCTTCGATTGTGAACTGAAATGAGACTAGAGGTACTAGATGTTTGATAAGAGTTAGGTGGACAGAGATTCCACGAATGGTGACTTGAAAGTGAACTCCTTACATTCTTATGGTTGTATTCAGTGACTTTCATGAAATTGATATTATTAATGTGATTTGACCTGAGATGATTATCTGTTGACTGAATTAATTGCTAAAATATTTAGGTGTCTTTTACTTGTTATTTGATTTGGCTATGTACCTGTTCTAACCTGAGTCGATCTATGATAGCTACCAGTACATAGTGTTTTATATTGATACTATCCTGTACTCTTCTTTTATTGAGTGCAAATCATGTTCTAGAGGCTGAGACGCGACCTTGGCTAGGCTAGAACATTGACTGCGTGATTCAGGGGTGAGCACTACTTTCCAGGCTTTCGCGGGCCTTCTTCGAGTTGTTATCCCTCTTCAGGGCAATGAAACTCTAGTTATTTATTATTTATTTTAGTTGTTCAGATATCTTAGATATTGTTTACGTTTAGAGTTCTTGTACGATGACTTTCACTACTTGAAGGATGTTTTAGTCGTTGAATCATTTTGGCAAATTTTATCTATAGTAGTTTGTCTTTCACTATGCTTCAATTTAATTTTTGGGTTGCTTTGTTCTTACTTAAAAAATGGCTAGGTACAAGATTATGTTTTGGGTTGTTGGTTCTCCCACTGAAGGGTTAGCGTGAGTGTCACTCACGGCCAATTGAATCGTAACAAAAAAAAGGAAAAACAAGTTCAATAAGGGACATTCCATGTCCATTGTCTCCTCTCATCTACCCAACGTCCCCAATCCTCATCCCTTGATCATTCCACCCCGCCACTCCCACTCCCACTCTCCACCCCATCTCACCTCATATTATTTTGCTAGATTACATATCAATGTCGCGCTTAGGATATTTCGATATCTTGTTTATAAACTATGATTTGCTCATTTAGTAAGATTGCATAAGATTGATAAAATCTTGATGATTTTCACAACTTGTGAGATTTTCATGTTTATGAGAAAAAATACAACTTAAAAATTCAAATTACATGTCCAAACAAAACCTCAACTTCAATTTTCTCTGATTTCAAATGATGATTTCATAGCGCATGTCAACACAGACCCTTACTTATCAAATACTAAAAAATAAATAAAAAATCCAATGAAAATATTTTCTACGAAAAACTTTTTTTTTTGGTACCAAACACACATTCTTTGACCATAATAATGTCCAGAATACTATGATATCAATATCTAAAAATCTAATTCAATCACTTTCAAAAGAAATTTTGATTGTGAAGATAAGAAAAGTAACGGCGTTTTCTTTAATTTTAGGAACAATAGAGCCCTCAAATTTCATTTTAATTACATGGCACAATTTAAAAATAGTACCGGATCCGCACCCCTTATTTTTGGCTTTAGACTCAAAGTGATCCCTTTTCTTCTATATGATGCACTAATAGTCCTCCTAGTTACAAGTATTAGTGCACTTTTAGTCTCCTCCTAACGTCCGTTTATTATTTAACGTCCAAATTTATATTCTGAAATTTTCAATTGTAGTTCAAGAGCTTAGAAATTACAAGACAAGAAAGTAGTCTTACCCCATTATTCCACTAACAAAGACACATTAGTTTGGTCCTTTGATTTGCACTTTTTCATTCATTTTACTTTGCGTTTCATTCTTCGAGAAAACATTGAAACTTTGGTGTATTCGGTACGGAGAAAAATATTTTTTAGAAAAATAAGTAATTTTTTTATTTTTTTATTTGTGTTTGGTATATAAGTAAAAAATATTATTTTAAAAGTATTTATTTATAATCTAGACAAATATTATGGGAGGGGTAGAGGTATGGAGGAGTGGGAATGGGAATGGGAGCTACAACAGTGGAGGTGAAGATGTGGTATCTTAGAGAGTGGGGATAACACAATTAATATGGAATGTCACATATGAAACTTTTTTTTCCTACTTCCGCTAAGAAAGTTATTTTCCTCATTTTTAAGGAACTTATTTTCCTAAAGAACATATTTTCTAAAAAATTTGATCAACCGAACATGAGAAAATTAAAAAATATATTCTGTCGAACATACCCTTTTGTGTGTAGCCTAAAAGAGAGAGCTTCTTAATTACTCTCCATTTGTTGTCTGGTTTTGGACTTGACATGGAGTTTTGATAAAGTAAAGGAGACTTGAATCTTGTGATTTTAAACTAAAGAGATGTAGAATGTACCAAAATACTCTTTACTCTTGTGTCTTAAGCATGTCATGTGAAAATTTAAAACCAAAGAGTTGTCAAAAGGGAACGAAACATTCTTTTTGAAACAGATTAAAAAAGAAAATAAGACAAACAAATAGAAATAGTGGAATATAATTATTATTTTTTTGATAGCTTAGAGATGTCCAAAAGTAACATGCAACATTGGTTATCGATAATTTGTTATTTTTGTTGTTCTAATTATATCCTATAACTTAAACATGCTTCATTGTTGTAAGTGTACTTCTTATAACCCTGCATTTCCAACTACTTCTTTGAAGTTCAAGGGAAGTGTTGCAGGTCGGTTAACTAGCACACAAACACACAAGTTTTGACCAAGCCTATGTTCTTGAAGTAGAAACAGAGAGAGTTTTACACTGCGAATGAGAAGAATAGTATCAGAAATCCCCAATTACAATCCCTTTGTACAGATTCCACAAGTAGGGACAATGTCTTCCAAGTAAGGACAATAGGTTTCCCAAAACCTATTTACAAGGCTAATGGGTTTCTCAAACCTACTAGGAAAATTTGACATAATTAGGATTCACATAATTCAAGACGCAAACAACAAAACGAATTGGTGTCATGTGAATATTGCGGGGGTTCATATTATATTATGGAAAACAACATAATTAGGATTCACATATCAGTGGATATTTGTCGTTCCTTTTTTATTTCATTAAGCATCGGAGACAAAAGGGGTTGCTCAGATGATAAACCCTAAGGTTGTGGATTCAAGTCACCAAGAGAGCAAAAAAAGATGGGAGCTCCTAGAGGTATGTATAAAGGATTACTAATCCTCAACTTCTTTGAGGATTTCTTCATCTGTGGTTGTAAACTGTTTTTTTTCAATCTTTCGACCTTGGTTTCATATGAGCAAGCCAAAAAGATTGAGAAATAGAACCATCTGACGGATGCTCTTATTACACTCGTAGTCTCTGAAGGATGAGAACCAACTATGTAGCTCGAGAATTCAAGTATTGTATACATCATTAGTCCGATCCTTTCTTGGTCTTTTCTATATTCAGTTACTCCAAAAACCAAATACTAAAAAAATCAAAAGTTCCCTTCAATATGAAGAATTGTTCATATGGTAACAAAATTTTCTTCTTGGATCCTCTATCCAAGAAATAATTACTTAAGAGGCCATGTTTCCTATCATAGCTTGCTTTTAGGACAATGAGAAGACATATGATTCTTGTTTTTCCTTTGGGTTCCCTTCTATAATGGTTAGAATTTTTTCATCCAAATCTATCACAGCTGTGCACAATGTGTACAACAATGGACCTGAAATGAGGTTGAAGAACATCATTTAATCAATAAAATGATATCAATAGATCAGGAACATGTGCAATACTTTTCATGAACTCAACTACCTGTCATGTAAATGGGATACTTCTCATTGTTCATGTCACCAAGAAGTGCTAAGAAATCACTTTTTGATTCCTTTGCCAAAGAAGATGCTCTTGTTTGCCTGCTCAAGGAGTTCTCATCTTGTGCCTTCATTAGCCAAAATATAGACAAGAGTTTAACTTCAATATACTACGAAAACTAAAAAAAATTGTACGCTATCAGATCACCTAAAAGATAACTAGCGGTAATCGTCGATAAAAAACGTGAGATTAGTAATGTGAAAAATAGTATAACTATTATATGCTACAAGAAGTAAAAATGCACCGATAGCGAAGACAAAGTTTAAAAAGTTTAAAGGTGTACTTGCCTGCTTTACTTGAAGATGTAGATACATGTTGGCATGGAAGAATGGAGTTTCTCCGATTTCATGAACTGAAATTCGATTTCTTGATGCAGTTTCAACGTTCAAAATCCTCCGAGTCCTTGTGTCTATCAAATTATAGCTGTGTCCAACTGAAGCTTCGGATGAACGAATCCTCTGAAATCCCACAATGACAGAACATAAAAACGCGTTACCATCTTGTGTTAAGAAAATGGACATTCAGCCTAACTAAAGCCCAGAAGCTAATTCATGAGGTCAAGATGATCGATGATCCAAGATAGTATAAGGCATAAGGAAATAACATCTCATTCTCTCAATCAATGTGGAAACATCCAACACCCGCCCCACATGCACATACAACTAGACATTGGGAGCGCAAATAACACAACATATGAGGCTAAAAGAATTGGAACGAGTCTGGTTTCAATACCATATAACTCAAAACCCAAAAACTAGCTCATGAGGTGAAAACTGACGAGACTACGTACATAACAATTCCTCATTCCTTCAACCAATATGCGACATTTAACAACGTGAAACAAAAGAGAGAAAAGAAAATGTTAGAGCTTACAGCCAGAGCATCCTCAATGCTACTTGCTTCAAGCAGATCTCTGGACACAAAGTTTCTGCCAATTGCACCAGCTACTATCTCTTCCTCACATGGTGGTACTGAGTTCAAAGTAAAAGCCTATAATTGACAATTTAAATATAAATATAATAAGAACTAGAATATTACTTATAATTGAAAATAGATGAATATCAGTGTACCACTCCAACAACAACAACAACAACAACATACTCAGTATAGTCCTACAAAGTGGGGTCTAGGGAGGTTAGAGTATACGCAGAACATACTCAGTGTACGCAGAGGGAGGTTGGTAAAATCTGGAGAGGTTGTTTCCACTAGACCCACGACTCAAGGAAAAACAATCCAAAGCAGTTCAGAAAAAGAAGTAACGGAAGTGAAAACATAACAAAGCATGTTGAACCGTAAGTACAACAAAATAATACGATAATCGAACTATAAGAAAAACATATAGTAACAGAAATGGAAAGAAAGTATACCACTCCATGATTATTAAATCCAAAGGAACAACTTGGAAGTTCTCCAGCATATGTGTAAGCAGTGAATGTTGTTCCATTAGACAATGTCACCTTAACCAAATAACTGCAATACAATGAAAATAGTCAATTGACCACATATTCAGTGTAATCTCACGGGTGGAGTCTAGGAAGGATAGATTGTATAGAGAGGCAGTGGATTTTTTGCTGAAAAAGAAAAGAAGAAGAAGATAATTTACGTGTGTCCAACAAGAGCAACATTTGCATCCTCATTATGAGCTGCCACAGCCATGGAATTACTAACAACAAGAATAGCTGAACAGTCATCATTAATATCTTCCTCGGGAGAATATTCTGTCTTTGGAATGAAAGGCAATATCTCTTTCCTAAAGTTCAATAGTAAAATCTGGAGAACCAAAAGAAAAAAAATATATAATTAAAAGGATAAGTATGGCCACTAAAGTCTTTGGGATCGGATGAGATTTTTTCAACCTTAATAAAAAGTTTAAGAATAAATAAACTCTTACGAGGCGCTTCCCATTAATGGGTCCATCAGTGATGAAAACAGTATTTTTATCAATGAAATTCAAAATATAAAGACTTTGTATTTAAAAGTTTATTTAATATATACAAATAATTTAACAAGAACAAGTAAGTTATTTTTTCTAAAATTCTAGTTTCACTTAATTTTTTGGCAAAGTGCCCTAGCTCTGTCACTAACTCTTACACGACACAAATTTAAATTAATCGAGCACGTGAGTACCAAATAAAAAAAAAGAGATAAGTTAGAAAGTTCACATTGAGAAAGGGGACACCACTTCCTTGAGCAATTCCTTTGAGTTCATTCCAGTAATTTGGGAACTTGTTCTTGTTTGTTTCAGAGAGAGTATGAATAAGTGAGTGGGAATTTGGGAGCATAGCAAAAGGGAGTAGTTGGTTTTGAAGAATAAGGTCTGTAGATAATCTGTTGTGTATTTGTTTGGAGAATTTCTTGCCTATTAAGAAGCCAATTTGGAAAGCATCTTCAACAGGGCCAATTTCATACATTTCTAACTTGTTGGATTCCAAATTTGTGCTTCCCATGGCCACTGTGTGTGTGTGAAAGAGGACTGGTTTATGCTGATGGCACCTTATCTTCAACCATTTGCAACTCCCAAATTGTTTGTAGGGAATAGCGGCAAACATTGTGATTTTTAGAGCAAATTTACGCCCATTAAAAAAGTGCTACATATATACTCTTGTCGTTTAATAAATGAGGCATATTTACTCACGTTGTTTAACAAATAATGCATATTTATCATTTTTATTAATAGGCTTATATTTATTGTCACGACCCAGCTATCGGGTCGTGCAGGCACCTACTCTAATTCACCTAGATAAGAGAACTCTTACCACCCGAACCAACAGGTAATGCGGAAAAGAAAATAAACCATTAAATAAGTCTCTTAAATACACAAGAAATCCTTTTTACAAATAGTTTAGAAAAATAAATGATTTAAAGAATTTGCGGAAAACATTTACAATATGAAACAACCTCCCCAGAACCTAATCTAAGCCGGTACAAGAGCTTCTACAAGATGAGTATATGACATAAGATGGCACAACTCCCACCATAGAAGGAAAGTATGAGCTGCTGGAAGATCACCGCAATCCTGAACCTGTGAAACATCACCAATCTTGCAATCAGACTATACCCAAAAAGGTATAGCAAAAGTAGAATCAGTATAAACACACGTACTGGTAGGCATCATCGACTGACCCGAATTCACTCCTACCATCATATAAAAATCAAGATAAAATGCACAAGGTAAATGCTTCACCCCTTTCAACATCACTTTTATCAATCCCCCCTTTCGGAACCGACCATCCTAACCTTTAGATTTACCAAGTCACCTTGCCACCTAGACTTCCCAAGTCACCTTGACACCTAGACTTCCCAAGTCACCTCCTTGACTAAATATTCAGTTAACTGCCCAACCAAACCACTTATACCCGTAGTATAGTTACCAGTGTCCGGACCCTTTGCGAACCTCTAGGACAACTTTCCATCCTGGTTACAACAACCAACAACTACGACCCCAGACTTTCAGTGTTACTCCCAATTTACCAATCACATGGAATTTACCTAGCAACCATTGACTTCAATAACAACAACAGAGTCATATCTAAATCCCTCTCAAATCCCGAAACCTGGACCCTCCAAGGATCCTCTAACCACACCTAAGTGTTCAACAAGCTACCCGGTCTACGCAAAGACCCACCCTTAGCTTGTTAACCATAAATAATTCCTGACCGACATTAGTATACTTAATGACAACAGTTTGTGAACTTATAACCTCTTTTACATAGGTCGGACCCACCCGAATCCCCCTAACACATCTAGGTGTTAACATGGAAAACCCGGTGTACACCAAGATCAACTAATAATTAACATAATAACCTGACCTACACCAAGACTAACCGATAACATAATATAACCACCCGGCCTACACCAAGACCAAACCCATAATATAATATAACAACCCGGCCTATACCAAGACCAAACTAAAAATATAATAACCCGGCCTACACCAAGACCAAAATGATAACATAATATAACCACCCGGCCTACACCAAGACCAAAATGATAACATAATATAACCACCCGGCCTACACCAAGACCAAACTCACAATATAATATAACAACCCGGCCTATACCAAGACCAAACTAACAATATAATAACCCGGCCTACACCAAGACCAAAATGATAACATAATATAACCACCCGACCTACACCAAGACCAAACCCACAATATAATATAACAGCCCGACCTATACCAAGACCAAACTCACAATACAATAACCCAGCCTACATCAAGATCAAACTCACAATATAATATAACAACCCGGCCTATACCAAGATCAAACTCACAATATAATAACCCGGCCTACACTAAGATCAAATATAACAGAATTTTCGGTCTCTCACGAACCATAAGCAATTATCATATTTCAATAAAATAACCCGGTTCACTCACGAAACTAATAACAGTTAATGCAACACAACGATAAAATGCAATGATGTAACAAAAGTAACCCATACCAGGCGTGGTACCCGAGCCAACCGTTAGTATATCCCGTACCAGGCGTGGTACCCGAGCTAACCGTTAGTATATTTCGTACGAGGCGTGGTACCCGAGCCAACCATTTGTTATACCTGTACCAGGCGTGGTACCCGTGCTAACCGTTAGTATACCTGTACCAGGCGTGGTACCCGAGCCAACCGAATGTCAACAGTTCACAGTCAAATTATGAACACACAACTTGTAAACCAACAAGTAACAAACCTTTCAACTCACAGACTGTAAGACATGACCCGTAGACATTCTACACAATTTCATCTAAGCAATGCAATTCACACAAACACTTAGATAGGAGTACAAAACATACAACATTCACAGGAGTCGTGAGTAATCACCTACTCCATTCCGGGTACACTATGAACCGTCAAATCCCGTCCAAAGACTAACCCCGATTCTCCCTTTTAAACATGCAGTTAATTACATTTATTCCTGACCCTCTTCCTAGGACCAAATACAACCTGGGAAAACCCTTCCCAGCCTTAGAACACAATCAAACAATTATCCAAATTATACCAATTAGTCCGAAACTTTCGTTCCTTACACATTTGTTAATTACTAACCATTTTTCGGTTCCTCGAACCTTCCGATATTCTAGTTCCCGCATTTTATTAGCAAAAATACACAATTTAAGCAATGCCTAGAACATCACCACACCCTATTCCCATTCTATCATTTTCAAAGAAATCCAACAATTCAACAACTTTCTCCAGACTTCGTGCCCGAAGGCCTAACCATGGATTCTCCCTTTCATTCTATACAATAATACAAAAATGAAAGCGGTCAATCTACTCTTGGAAGAAACCTAGTCTACCTGGATGCCGAGCAGCTGTTCCATGCCCTTTCTGGCTCTGTGAAGGCATTTTCTGACGATTCTGCAGGCTCGAATTTGTGGTTTTGCGTCCCTTTTACCGGAATTCCTTCTCCCTATGGCTCCCAAGCCTTGGAACAGCCTAGGAGGGTTCTTGGAGTAACCCTCGTCTGTTTTGGGGGGCTGAATGAGAGAGAATGAAATTAAAAGCCCATTTTCTTAGTTTTCTAATCCCGTCGCTCCGCTATAGCGGTCCCGCTATAGCGGACAACTCCCGCTATAGCAGTCTTAAGCAGTGTTGACCGCCTTGACCACTGCTATAGCGGTATTTTCCACCGCTATAGTGGAGGCCGCTACCGCGGACGGTTGCGCTCGTCACACACAGAATGTCTGGAAATCTCCCAGTTTTGGCCATTTTACGACACACTTATTTTTTCGATGTTCTGGAACAACCCCTTCACGTCAACCTCGATTTCGGGAGTTCTACTTACCCGAATTCGATTCCAAAAAATCCACCGGACTCCTCTATGTTTTAGCTACAAGGAAAACTAGCTCAAAACAAGACATTTAACCCAATCCTTACCCGGATTGTCCTAGACCATACCTCGCTCCAAAATCGGCCGAGACTAGCCTAGCCCAGAATTTTCAACTCCCAAACCCAGAATTTTTCTAATCCGAAACTTGGCACGAATGGTTTACACGTAACGACGAACCCAGTCGTCACATTTACTGAATTAAAAATAATAATCTTAAAACTAATTTTTTAATTCAAAAATATTACATGATTTTAAAAAAGGATAATTAGGCAAAATAGCCACTCGGATAATTTATTTATAAAAAAAATAGTCTTTATCTACTTTGCACCAAAAATGGCCGCCGCCTTCTTCTTCATCCTCATTTCTCCTGCTTATTCTTCCTCCTTTCTTCTTCGTTCGTTGCTTCTTTTTTTAAAAAAAAATCGAGGTACCAAGTGAATTATATACCAAATAACTCAAAACATTGAGAGAAACTTGTATCTAGAATTTGAGACTTTTTAGATGAGATTTTGAGTTGGTCGAAGCTCATATCTTCTTCGTTCGTTGCTTTTCATTTTTTTTAAAAAAATTCGACGTACGAGCGAATTATATACCAAAAATGGGAAAATGGAGAAAGTGAAGGCTGGCAGTGGTGGTAGGTTCGTTGTTGTGTGGGTGATGGTGTAATGGAGAAAAGTATTCGGTGACTTTTCTCTATGGTGTAGCCCATAGAGAATGCATTTGGACGTGTGATTTGGAATCATGAGTTCAAATCAGTGTTTGAACATGCGATTTGAGATCATGATTTTAAATACCAAAATCTCCAAATCAAAAAATAGGATTTGAGATTTCATTTTTTTTTAAAAAAAAAATATAAAACTTAAACCATAAGTTTATAGAGAAAATGGCCAAATGCCTCCCCAACCTATTACTCGATTACCAACTACACACCCATACTTCACGGGGGTCCTATTACCCTCTAACATTTTAAAAGTGAAATTATTACCTCCCTAGATGCTGATGTGACAAAGTGAGTGTATTTCACTCTCTCTTTTGAGAGAGTGAAGACCAAAAACAAACATTAAAATTTTATTTTTAATATCTTTTTTCATAAATATATATATATATATATTTTTTTATTATTTTTTTTTTCATTTCTAATTTCTCCTTCACTTCTTCTTCTTCATAGCAACTTAGTAGAACATTCATGACAGCCACCAGATTTCACCATTACTCACCATGAAATCATCGCCATCACTATGTTGATCGACACATCATGAATTGTAAAAAATAATTTCACCCGTATTTTTTACAACGTGAAATTATGGACCCAAAGTTTTTCAGACCAAAGCAAATTTAAGCTTGAATAAGCTTAATGTAGTGATACCCAAGTGATTTTCTTCAATAAACATTCAATATTAGAAAAAATTTGGTCCTATATTCAATACCCAAAAGACCCACGAGAATTCTCGTAATCACTTACAAATATTGTGATTTGATTTCTCTCAGGTTTGAAGCTCAAGCTTCGTCAATGACATTTTGCAGATTTTTCTTCAATCAATTTAGTAGATAAACTTAATTTTAACTCCAAATAATATTTCTCATCTGATTTTAACAACTAATCATTTCCCCATAAATCTGAAAATGCAACCCCTGTTCTTCATCTCCTTCATACAATTGCTCTTAAAATTTGATGCAAAACCACCTTAAATCTTCTCCAAATCGCCCCAAATTTTGGATATGAGCTCTTCTCAACGTTTTGGTTCTTTTGATATATTACCCACTCAAAATAAAGCTCATTTGTAGCAAGTCAAAATTTGAACTCAAGCTTTTAAACAAGCTTTAATGGTGGGTTTCAGCTGGTGCTTCACGTTTTCAACCTTGAGCATCAGTTTTCAGTCCACAAACACCTCCAAACAATAATACAAATCTCTTCAAACCATCAATCAACTCAGCTGCTCCAAATTCAAGAATTTAAATCTGAAATTTTCATATGAAAACTTGTCGATTTCCATGGAGTTTTGGCGTTCTTAGGACCCAGAATTCACAGCTATAAACTCAGTCAACCCATTTTTGTAAGCTTCAATCAGTTAGCAACCAACAATGTAATCAACAAGTTTTAAATTTAAAGATCCAAGGGATGCAGACAATTTGAATGATTTTGACCTTCAATGGTGTTTTTAAAATAATAATTCAAAAAGGGGAAAGAAAAAAAAAGTTTTTAATAAAATTTACACGTGTCAAACGCGTGAATTTCACCCGTCAACACAAATGTGGTTATGAGCTTTTAAGGGGGCATATATTTCACTTTTAAAATATTCAGAGGGGTAATATGATCCCCGTAAGTATAAGTGTGTAGTTGGTAATCAGATAATAGGTTGAAGGGGCATTTGATCATTTTCTCAAAATTTATATTTTGTAAAAAAAATGACTCATACTCAACACAAAAAATTGTTGGTATCATGTAAAAGGATTATACTAAAGAATAGTTAGTTACTACTATTGTTAATTAATGGACTTTGTAAATTTATGTGTATTTGAAAGTTTGAAATTGCAAACATTTATTTATAATGGGAACATGAAGATATGTGATTTATCAATGCGTCGACTTAGGATATTTTGATATCTTTTGGTCTTAAATTAAAGATATGTAGAATCTATCAAAATGTCCTTTAATCTTATGATTTTAAATATGTCATGTGGAAAGTTAGAACTAAAGAGTAGTCATAAACGAAAAGAAATATTCTTTTTGTAAAATAGACTAGAAAAAAAAAGTAGAACAACCAAATTGAAATAAAAGAAATATTATTTAAAAATAGTAGATAATTTCTAAAATTACATTATCTATCAAAATACGATCAAATAAATTGAAGTATTATTTATGAATTTGGAAAGAATATATTAGATATAAATATAACCAAATGTCATTAATATTAGACCATGACAATTTGTTCGGACTTTCACTTTTTTTATTATCCAATTAGTGGTTTTCTTTTTTCCAATTTATGTTTGTAGGATAAAAAATTGGGCTTCAAGATGAAAACCTCATCACTTGAGCCCAAAATTCATTATTCCTCGAGCTTCTTATCTAACTGTACAGGTGATAAAAAAATTTAACAAAAATAGTCATATATATATGTAATTTATGAATATTGTATAAATAATTATTTAATATATATATAATATATTAATATTGTATAAATAGTGTATAACCATATATTGTATAAATAGTGTATAACTATATATGTATGATATATAATTATGTATCAAATATGTATATACATTCATATTCATTGTTTATACAATATTATACATTATAACAATTCATCTTCTCTTCCTTATTTTTCTCCACTGACGGCCATAGGAAGACATGAAATTTGCTCAATGAAATGTGGCCATGTGTTTTAATGGACCAGAGGCACTGGAAGTATTAAAAAAAATTAGTCAAAGTGGACGAAGAGAAGTAGTAGTCCATAATGCACTTCGACGGTAATAAAATGGGCCGAATGGCCATATGGAGTAATAAATGATAATTGAGTCATTTTGGATAAGAAATTTTATCCAACTAATATTTTGTCTAATTTTTCTTTATTCCTTGTGTAAAATAGCCTAGAGGATAAGTTTTTAGGCCATTTGTCAATTCCTGGTTATTTTTGAAAGGGATAATTACGGTGTTAAGCACTCCGGTCAAAAAATGTATAAAGTGTATATTTTATATTAATATACACATGATATATATTTATATATATATAAAAAAACTTTTTAGTTATGTAACTTTTCCTTTTTAAAATGTAATTGAAAGTCACATATCAAGCAAGAAATTACACCAAAGAACTTTGAATATGGGTGATTCTGAATGTCTACGTAAATTATCCTTCAATTATCTAGTTTACTAATATAACCGAAGTATATATTATTTATACATTTTGATAGTATATATTGTATATAATATATGTATAATATATGTACATGTAATATAAAGTATACACTACCTATACACTTTGACAATACACATTATATATATATTATATGTGTAATATATGTATATGTAGTATAAAGTATACACTACCCACACACAGTGCACATATTTTGCAAATTAAATGGCTCAAAAACATTGATCTGTAGTTTATTTTTATTCCTTGTTTGCGTTCACGAACAAACCTTTAAAGTCAAAAGTCTTACCCTTGAGGCAAAACTTGTTAAACTTGAAATGTTGCTTATAGGGCAAATGAGGCCAAAAGTTCAACCCTCCCCCCTAACCCCCCACCCCACAAACCATTCTTGTAAATCACCCCTTTTAAGGAGAAAAAAATATAAATTAATTTAAATAACCACTCACCTAATCACTTAAACTAAAATAATCGATAGTTGTATAAAATATCTATACTATTTATACACATAAAATATACGAATTTATATGTGTCTTATATGTTTATAACTAGTATATAATATATGGGGAAAAATAAGGATATGTACAGTCTGGCCAACTAGTTTATCAATATGGCCGAAAAATATACAATATATGCTATATGATGAGTGTATATTTTGTGTATAATATGTATAATATATGTATATTTAGTATAAAATATACATAACCTATACATTTTGTACATATTTTGGAAACTAGTTGGCCGAAGTGTTAAAGGATCGTTTGATAGCTGGTTCAAATCATGCAAGTATTAGTAATGCAGGTATTACTTATGCCGGTATCAGTTACGTGAGTATTAGTTATTCTATCTTCTACCCGCATATGATAATACACAAATTCCCTCACAACATATACATGTATTAGTTATGCGAGATTCTAAATTACAAATCAAACATTGTATTAATTTTATACGTGAAAAACTTATTTCCTAATTAGCTACCAAACGTTATGTAACTTATACTAGCATTAATACATGAATAAAGTGCTTCTTTACCATCTATCAAACGGCTGCTTAGGGTCGTTAAAGCTTCAACAAATGAAACTCTTAACAAAATATACAAATATTGGATCCAAAAACTTTCAAAAAGGAAAAAACGTTTTTGGTTTGAGAAAATATTTAACTTGTCTAGATCAAAATAATTCGTATGTCATATCACATCAACAGAGAATAATTTGCAATTGGGATGCCATTCCAACTCTTATACTTTCCAAGAGAAGAAGATGATGTTCATTTGCACTTAGAAGTGGTTTTACTTTTCCTAACTAGAAAAACTTAAATGTTGTCAAGTTGGGTCAATTATTGATACCATGGAGCCAAGTTAGAGCAAGGGGTTCAATATAATCCTTTCGGTAAAAAATTATATTGTATATATAAAGTTGAATTTATTTTTTATGTATATATAGTTGATGTTGAATTTTTTTAGCTTCTTCATGTGTTTACTTCTTCATATTTTGAATCTCTTTAATAAAAATTCTGACGTTGTCACTGATTGATGCGTCTGGGTCTTAATAAATTCGCATGCTTAGTAGTTAGAGTACAACTTTAGTAATTTCTTATTCTTTGTTAATTCCAATTTAGTATATACTATATACTACTAAAGTGGAATGTTGTCTTCTTGATGGAGTTTAATTAGCAATAAAAAGAACGGCACTAATAAGTTTGGAATTTATTTTTCAAAAATCATTTAATTATATTGTTAGATACCAGACATGAAGAATTTAGAGAATGCATTGATATATTATGTATACCGTGGATTTTGTAACTAAAATGGAAGTATATTCCAAATCATGCTAATAGCAATATAGCATACTTTTTCCATATCTTTATACTTGTCATTTCATTACAATTGGCATGTCTTTCAAGTTATGTAGCTAAGATTTAGCATCTTAAAATTCCCCCCTTTTTTGGTTTGTTTCAAGAAGCTAATTGTTAAAGGCAAAAAGGATCAAAACAACATCATTATAAATTAATTAAGAATTTCATGGAGTATCAATGATCAAGCTAGCATCTTGGGACCAACTAACAAAAAATCTATCAATAGTATCTAGGAGACAAAGATTACATTAGTCGCAGTGACAGAAATAGAATTTTCACTAACAAAATTTAAAATATGAAGAAGTAAACACGTGAAAATTACATGTTAAAAAATGAAGCGAAGCGATGAAGGGCAACATTAATTTTATTCCGCTAAATTTTAACTCGCCTTATCATGCCTTATTTAACATTTCTCCCTGCTTTTATCTAACTCCATCGAGCTCTTATTAAGATTTTTTGTACTTTTTTTCTCTTTCACTTTGTAGTGTTCTACTTTATTTTAAATTTTTGGTTTTTTCTTTCGATTAGTATCATCAAGATTCTTAAAAAGATGTAAGAATTAAATCATTAAAATTATAATACTTAATATATATATATATATATATATAGTACTCAACAACAAGGGGAAAAATTACTAGTCAATAATATCAATATGTTAAATGATAAACGTATAGCTGAAAGTAGTGAGGAATGCCAAAAGTAAAAAAGGCGGAAAACATTATAGTGAGCAAAAATTATAAAGAGGTAAATAAATAGAACATGACATATTTTCAGCCAGGGGGATCATTTGTGCATTCTATATCAACCAGTGAAAGTTGCTAGACCTTTGTGGTTAAGGGTTTCAATTAAAATATTTACCTCATATTTAAGCTTATACACATATATACATATATTTTTTCTGAAGTTATCGGAGACACGTGACCCGCTTACTTTAGGAGTAGGTTCGCCTCTGTCTTCAATTTACTGAAGATATGACACTAAATACGAGAGCATATAGATCGAGGTAGGATATAAGGTTAGTAAAAAGTTGAACTTTTCCTCTCTTTCTTATGAGAGTGCAAGGTTCTAGCTTGGGGCACCTAATTATCTTCTATCTCTTCTCCTTTTCAGTAGTATTATTGTTATTCTATTATTATATATTTCTTCAATTGTATAACTAATATTGTTTCTTTAGCCTTAGTTATCTTACTATTTTTTTTGTCAATACTTCTCATTTCTTAATATTTTTAATTAGAGCTTCATTCACTCTTATATTTATCAAATGTTCTTTTTCTTTAGTCGAGAGTCTATCAAAAACAACCTCTTTATCTCAACAAGATGAGAATTTTTTTTGTGTAAACTCTACATATATCCTCTTCAAACCTCATTTGTAAGATCACGTCGGATATATTATTGTTGTTGTATGGAGTAAAAATGACTTCGGTGAGGATTGGACCGATGGGGCTAACATGGGCTGGGTACGAGAGGAATCGGCCCACGACAACGTTATCTCAAAAAGCAATATCGATATCATGGGGTGTCTACTCGGGCTAGAGAAAAGTCCCCCGAGGCCAGCTGGGGATGGTGACCGCGCACTAACAGACAAATGAAAGGACAATGTGTCAGAGGTTCCAGAAAGCATTGGCAGCCCTCGGTAGAGCCGCGTCTGACACACGCTAGTGGGATAGTCACTCTCCAACGGCATAAGGACGAGTGGTAGTCTCCTATTGGCCATAAGCAATGATGGCGCACTATAAATAGATACCCCCTCCCCCCATTGTATGGATCAAATTTTTGCTGGCCCTTATCCAAAAAATAATAAAATTTCTTTAGCTTGGTTCTTAAGCTTTCTTTGTTTTCCTTTAGTTATTTTACTGTTCTTTTGTTATTACGCTCATCTACACTACGTTCACGGTGATTACAACTTGCTTATAGCTGAAAGGACCGAGCACTCTGTTGTCGCTACAAATTTATTCCTAATCATTGTCTTGCTGATTTATTTTGTATTTCTTTTACACTATTTACCTTTTGCAAACTTACGCCTCTAACAATAAAGCTAAGACCATAATGCATGCTCTTGACCCACCAACAAATCTAACTATTCCAAATCAATAGTAAACAGTTTGACACTCACCGTGGGGCCAAAGCAACTGTGTAGAGTTTTAGTTTTGTTTTCTCTTACTAGTTTCTTTTTGTGTTTTGCTTTGCAGAAAAGTAGGTCATGATGGACGACAATAATGACCGCATGGAGGATATCGCTCCCCATCAGGCATTAAGGACTCGACCAAAGGAGTCCACAAGTGTGGAGAGACGGATGGATCCTAGAGGCAGGGGGAACATGTTGTGGAGATCGGTTGATGGCATAATAAAAGGCAAGATGGGGACATGAGACGCAGAAAGGCTACACGGACTTGTGGGAGAACTTGTGGCACTCCTCGAAAGGGTCATGACTCGCATAGAGACTCAGTGCAGAGAGATCAATGAGTTACGAATGAACCTAGTTTGGCTCGCCTCTTGAGTTTCAGCATAGAGCATCGAAGAGGGGTACTCGCTTATACCAAAAGGATCTGTGGTGTCGACCAGCATGCTGGTAGGAACATCAACAGTTTCTTATACCCAGACCGTGGCCGAACAACCCCATCGAGGGGACATCTTTGAGGTAAAGCAAGGGGACACAGAGCCATTGCAGAACTTCATTACTAGATTCCAGAAAAAAAAAGGCTAGGTTGCCAGTGGTACCAGATGAATGGGCAGCATTGGCCTTCATTGAGGGGTTGAATCCAAAGACCTCGATTGCTTCGGCGGAGCTCAGGAAGATCCTAACAAAGTTTGAAGCAACACATCTGAGAACGTGCATAGCTGATGCGAATTCTAAACCCCAGTCTCTATCCCATAAGCATGAAGCCAAACTCAGAGACCTCGATATGCCCCCAGTAGAGAAGGCATGGCAAAGTTGCCATTGAAAATGTGCGGTCAAGTGTGTCCTACCCCCGTCTCAATTGAGAGAGAAGTATACGTGGGGGAGGAATGAGTCTTGAACAAAGGCTCGCATATGTCAACCTTCTTAGGCGCTTTGCTGATTGTTTGGCATGGTCCAGTCTCAGTGTCACAAAAATACCCCTGGAATGAGAGAAAGGCATGAAGAACGTCCTCACGGGGGAGTGCATGAGCGGGCATGTCCGAATGGTAAAAATAAGCAAACGAAAATCCCAAACCAAAATAGAGGAAAGAGGTGCCAGGGCTGGATTCTTTTTTCCTTCATTCGAGTTTTATCCCAAACGGTTTTTTTCGACGAGGTTTTTAATGAGCTAGCAACAAGAACTTTTGGGTATGAGTAGTAATACTCTTTGTTGTAATAGCTAGCTGCCAGAGAAAAAAGAATATATATATATATATATATCCCTTTACATTCAAAACGTCAGAGCAAATCCTTTAGTCAGACAGGGACATACTGCAAGTAAGCAGGGCCACTCGGGCCGAGGATCATCGATTCTTTGGGTTCCCCTGACCTTCAAAGTTAGGGACTGGCTGGTCAGAGCGGCTTAAAACGAAACAGACCAGGAACTCCCTTCCACAGGTGTGAGCGTCCCTCTTGTGACCTCCCAGGAAGCGCATACACGGGAACCACACGAACTATTCATCCGATCATGAGGAAATGCAAGACTATGACATCACATGATCGATCTAATGCACCCGAATAAGAGGCCTAATTGAATTTAACTCGCATGAATTTATTTTTTTATTATTCATGAAGAATGGTCCTTAAGGCCAATATTGGTTATTCGGAGTTTGACACTCTAAGGCTACATAATAAACTGTCTAAGAGACGTCCTGACTTACACGCTCAGTGAATTTAAAATTAAAGGGATCCCTCCTCGGATTGACGAGATTCTGAAAGGCCAAAGATGCTTATGATTAAGTATTTTAAGCCGACTCGAATAAATGATCAGAGAGATGCACAAAAACAAAAGCGGTCAGCATTAGTCTTCATCATCGCAAGCCTGATGACTCATAAAACCACCCGCAGCGGTCACATAAAACTTGCACTAGGAGGGACACATCTCGAAAAGACTAGCAAAAATGCCTTTTCAAAGAGGACGATGTATGTTCACATGAATGAACGGTCAAACGGGTTTGATTTGGATATAAAAGACAAGATTTTTGAAAACCAGCATAGGAGATACATTGCTAGAAAAAGACTTAATTAAAAAGATCACGGAAAAAGCAAAAACAACTAGCCGAGATCTCCTATTTATTATTACAACAAAGTATACGATTACATGATACAAAAACTCAAACAAAGTAGACAATTACATAATACAAAAAAGGGAGAATTCATGTAAGCAATGGAAATGCACCGACACTGAAGCTGGCCCGAGAGAATGAGAGCTTTGCCTTTAACAATGCTCCCTGATTTGAAGGCTTTTGGGGAAATAGGACTCACCGCTCGTGGACGTTAAGCCTTATGAGAAGGAGTCCCCCCGAGGGAAGGGAGCCTCAAAGAGCATGAGCCAAGAGGGCCTGAATGCCTTAACAACATCCAGGAGATACTCCTCGGAGCGAGTCTTCCTCCGGAGACGGTACCCTTATCAAGTTTGATTAGAAACTTGATGAGGGCATCCGGGAAGTACCTCCTTAGCCATCTGGAAGGAGGAATGGCTGCAAATTTCAGGACTGCTAGGAGGAAAATAGTTGGGTGGATCTACACCCAAGGTCATCAACCTTGGCCCCAAAGAATAGTCCTTATCTCATTCTTGGGTCGCGAACAAAGAAATGCGATGCGTGTAAGATTCTTGGTTCAAAGGTGATGAAAATTTGGAGATGGATCAGGAATTTATAGGATGCTCCCGATAACATGGGAGGAGGCCTCATCAAGGAGTTTATAGCAAGATGAATGGCAGAGTGAGAAGGAGAAAAGGAGAGGCGGGCATGAAAAAAAGTATACAACATGCAACCTTTTTATAGGGGGAGTCAGGAAGAGGAAGAGGTGAAGGTACCATAGATCCCCACCAAGTAGACGATCACAAGCGTAAGAAGGGACGTAGCACAGAAGCCGAGACAGTCTCCTTAACTCCTTGACTCCTCAGTCGGTTTCCTCAATCCCTTGACTCCTTAAATGGTATTACCTTAAAATCGACCATTGATTAACGTTATTAAATTGCTTTAACCGCAGTACAAAAATAAATTAAAAAAAGGAATACAAAGAGATTTTTTCTTTTCAACAAGAGCATACACAAGGATGCGGCCCGAGACAATAAGCCCAAGGCGATAAAAGCATAAAAAAACTAACAAGCAGGTTATTCACCCTCGTTAGCACTCTTGGGCTCAAATATGTCTTCCTCCGAAAATGAAGATTCCGCATTCTCTGGTCCTACACTGCCAAAGTGGGTGACCAGGTCTCGAGACTTGGTGATCTCCTTCTACAAATCTAGGTTGCCCTTTTTAACCTCGCAGAGGACACATGCATGGGTAAATTGGGAATCTCGCGCCTTAGCTAGATCGAGTCTCTCTTTAGCAGTCTTCCTATCAGCCACCAGGGTATTCACCTACCTCTGCAGGCAGTGGATCTCAGCCCTGGTCGCTTCTGGTTGGTGAGGAGAAGAGCCTCCCTTGGAGCAGGAGAGGCGCAGCGAGAGGTATGAATCTGTTATTAAAGCTCATCTTGTTCCTCTAGAATGTGCTAAGGATGGTGACCGCACACTAATAGACAAATGGAAGGACAATGTGTCAGGGGTTCCAGAGAGCACTGGCAGCCCTTGGCAAAGCTGCGTCTGTCACATGCTAGTGAGCTGGTCACTCTCCAACGGTATAAGGATGAGTGGCAGTCTCCTATTGGCCACAGGCAATACTGGCGCCCTATAAATAGATACCCCCTCCCCCCATTGTATGGATCATATTTTTTGCTGACCCTTATCCAAAAAGCAATAATTTTTTTTTATCTTGGTTCTTAAGCTTTCTCTGTTTTCCTTTAGTTGTTTTACTGTTCTTTTGTTATTATGCTTGTCTACGCTACGTTCATGGTCACAACCTGTTTATAGATGGAAGGACCGAGCACTCTACTATCGCTACGTACAGATTTATTCCTAATCGTTTTCTTGCTGATTTATTTTTGTATTTCCTTTACACTATTTACCTTTTGCAAACTTACTCCCCTAACAACGAAGCTAAGATCGTAACACACGCTCTTGATCCACCAACAAATCTAATTGTCCCAAATCGACGGTAAACAATTGTCGTTGCCTAAGAGAAATAGTGTGTATACCTAATTGATTCAACTAGTGAAGGGTGATTGACAAGACTAGATGGAACTATTCCAAGTTGTGTAAACGCAAAATTGAATTGACGTATAGTACTCCTATATCTTTCCTCCTCTGGACTAACGAAACTAGAAACTTCAAAGTGAATTAATCTCCTGAAACTAACTAGGCTATTTCCAATTCCATGAACTGAATTTGTAACTAAGTGGAATGACCTTTCCCCTTTCCTTTTTCCTTTTTACCATTTTCATGTGTTGTTATAAGTGAAAGATTGAAAGTTTGAAACAACAGCATTTGGGAAAAGACTTGAGAATGACAAGGTTCCCTATGCAGCAGAAATAAAATGATGAATTGTGCAGAAGAAGGAAAGAATATTATTACTATTAGTCTATTACTGTTGTATTTTTATTTGAAAGAAGAGAAGTGAACAATTCAATTCATGTGGGACAGTTGTTTAGTTGTTTTCTGGCAAAAGGAGAAAGACAGGATGGCATGGATTTAACAAGTGAATGCATAATGGATTATATTCTCATTGTTACCATTTATGTGATAATAAATTTAGCTGACACCAAATTTAAGAAAAATAAAAGATATTGACAATCCTTAGGTTTGTTAATAAATTTTATTTAAATATTTTTGTAGACGAACTCAATTTTTGTCAGGGTTTTTGGAAGTTATTCTATCCTAGTTTACGCTTATATAATAGGTAACATATTCTCTTGAAGAGACATCTGAAATCGCACAAGTTCTCGGGATATTCATAAAGAGATAAAGACATCAAAATTTTATCTTTGTCAAAACCATCACACGACGTTTCTAGTGATCATTATTCATTAAGCACCTAAACACATGATAAAGTGTTCATATTACATACGTTCGACTCAAAAATTTGAATTCTTTTTGTGTGTGTTCACAAGTGTACTTGTCTATGTAATGGACGCTTGATTCATATAAGATATTTTCGACTCAAAAATTGAAAATTTTAACATATTTTAAGTGGTTAACTTATTGAAACAACATCACATCGCCAATAGATCATTTCATGGGACAATTGGAGAAAATCAACTAAGCAACGTACAGAAAGAGAAATTGCGTACTCCGTCCGATACACACTGTTTTCATAGTTTAATTTTAAAAAGTTTTTTTCAAATTGATATTTTTAATATGCATAATATTTGTATAGTTATAAAACTTATAATCTTAGATATAGTTCCTAAATAAGCATAATATTTGTAGCTTTGAAATAATGAGGATCTGACGACATAATTTATGAGTAATTCAACAAGACTGTTCCTTAAGTTAAATATAGCAAGAGATTATACCAATTTGTTATGATTTACATGTCACAATTTTAAAATAATTTTTTCCCTTTTCGTTGAATTTGTAGCTTTAATTCGGGATGATGATGATCTGATGTAATTTGTAACTGATCCAACAAAGAATATAATATGAAGTAGTATTAGTTTGTCATAATTTACATGTCACAAATTTAAAATATATTTTTTCGCATTTTTAGTTGCAATTTTGAAATCATGATAATCCAATATGATTGTGAGTAATTTAAAAAGATAATTAGATTAAATATAACATGAAGTCATATCGATCTATCATGACTTGCAGGTTACAATTCACCATTTTTAGTTCCAGTTGAAGGTATCTTTTTACCATCTCTGTTACTCAGCTTAAGGATATTTTAGTCCAATTTTTTTTAATTTAAACTTAAAACAGTCAATTTTGCATGAGTTTAAACAAAATTAAAAACCAATTTCAAAGTATTCTTTTGTGCAAATCACCCATAAAGCAATATACACTAATTTAGGATCCGTTTGACCATAAAAATAAAAAACGTATTCACTTTATTTGATATTCACTTTATTTGTTATTCACTTTAAAATTGAAAATAGAGTTGGAGTTGTGTTTGACCATAGTATTTTCAAAAATATTTAGACTACTGAATTGGTGTAGTATTTAAAAATAAAGTGAAAGAAAAAATTATATCAAAAAATAGTGAATACACCTCAAGAAGTATTTTTCAAAAAATCAAAAATTGTGAAAATATATTTCGAAATATGTTTTTGGTTTTCATACCCAAATAAGTATTCTGGAATAAAGTGAAAACATATTTTAAAATATTGTAAATAATATTTATGGCCAAACGCATACTTATATTCTCCTCCTTAACTATATCTCATTTGTTTATTATTTTTAAATGTTGTTATCCAATTATAGTAATAATCCTTTTGTTGTTTGCACAATTTTTTCTTCAAGAAAAAGTGGGGTACGTAAGTTATGCTTCTCTAGACACTTCGTGGCCAACAGAGATATGTGGGTTCAGAGATTCTTGATAGATTTGTGGCCAACTAGAAACTAAGGTGGTTGTATTGTGACCCACTCGAAAATTTATGCTATAAAATATAAATTTTTAATTAATTTTTTATTAATTTTGTTTATTAGAAAAATAGATGGTAAAAAATAATTTTTTATTGAAACAGTGAGAAATTTTATAATTTTTTTATATGAATTTTTTTCCACCAATTCAATCAAAAATTTGTGAGGATAATCATTAAATAAAAAATTTCAATAACAAAATAGTAATTTTTTAATAGTGTTTGTGCTTGACAGGATTGCATACTGTTAGAGTGGGTAAAAATCTCAAATTGATTGGAGAATGGACTGACGATCTGCTTATATGGATTTAAGTAATCATCCTCTCATGAACTAGCTTTTGGAGTTGAGTTAAGCCCATGTGTCATATCATTACACATACAACATGCTTTTTCGAGACAATCCTTAAGCAGAAAATAATTTCTTTGTCTGCTTTTAACTTGACTTGAAATTTTAAAAATAAAATAATTTTTTGAATTTTGTGATTTTAAACTAAAGATACGTAGAATATACTAAAATATCTTAAGTATGCCATATAAAAAGTTAAAATTAAAAAATTATCAAAAAAAAATAATATTTTTTTTAAGCAGACTAAAAAAAAAGTAAGACAAAAAAATAAAAATGAAAAAAATATTTTTTTACATATAATTTTACGCTTTATGATCAACCCGATGATTTAGAGGTGGATCGACGAGACAACCATTGCAGAAGATAATTTGATGAGTGCATTATACACCTGACAACACTTCCTCTTGTTGCCTCAATGATATGATCACACTTGTCACTTGTGATCGTTTGACACTTTCAATGGAGAACATAAATTTATGTGTAAAAGTTGAATCAAAATTGCAATAAATGGTATGTGCAAAACCTAGAAATACAATGAGTTCAATGCTAAAAATCTTAAGAATTGAACTCATAAAATTTAAATCTTGAATTCGATATTATTTAATACCTTATTAGTTACATAACTTATTCGGTATTATAGTATGTATAACTAATAGTACATAACTATCTATGATATTAGTAATATCAAAGTTATTACTTTCTCCGGACCACTTTACTTGTCGTCCTTACTAAAGGTTAGATAGTCTAAAATAGTTGTAAAATTTAAAAAAAATTAGGTATAATTAGTTGTTTGTTCCACCTTTACCCTTAGTTATAAGCATGGAGAGATATTAATATAGTGCAAAAGAGAGATATATTAAATATTAAGGAGTAATAAATAAAAATAATTTAGTCAAATTACACTCTACTTAATAATTTTCTTAAGAGATGTCTAAATAAAAAATGTGACAAGTAAAATAGTCTGGAAAAAGTAATATATAAATAAACATGGTTCAAAATAGAACTGTCTTTCCATCGACCAGCAAATGTTTTGTTTTCAATAAATTCATGATTGAAATATATTGTAATATTGTACTATAGGCTCTTGTTAACTTTTTTCTCTGCAGTATTACTTTAGCTATATTTGGTAAACATCAAAAGGGGATGGCTCTAGAAAAACATTGGACTCAATCCTGTCTTAATAAAATTACAACCACGTGAGTATATACTATCCATAATTATGTGAGTAAGAGAAACTAAAGACTTTTTCGATTAAGAGAGGTAAAATTTGTGTATATTCTATTCTTTTTAAATTTTATTTTATAAAATTATACTGAATACATTATTATTGCTATATATATTATAGCATGATCAGTAAGACAAGAACCTATTAAATGTGACCTAATCTTCTATGAAAAATATAATGACTTGTGTAACAATATGCACCAATATTGTTAAATGGTAGCATTATAAAAACTATATTTCCTATGTGTCAATTTATGTGGTACCCTTTTTCTTAATCTTTTCCAAAAAAAGTCATATTTCCATAATTAGAAGCCATTAACTTTAAAATGCTCTTTTTATCTTTAATAAAATGCTTTATAGCCTGTTTTGTTATACATAAGTTTCAAAAGTCTTATTTTTTCTTTAAATTTAATATCCAGTCAAATATTGTCACATAAATTGGAATAGAGAAAATATTGTACGGTAATAGTTGTATATGCTTCCACAAATTTATGCATTTATTAAGCATTTTATAATTTATATTTTGCAAAAGTAAAGCATATGCAAAGAAAGTGATGGACATTTCCAGAATACAAAAGAAGCATATGAATATATAACTTTCTTTCAAATAGTAGTACTTTGCAATATTTAAACCATAGTATTGTCTTATCACTCCCAAACATATTATATCTTCCAAAAGTAAAGCATATGCAAAGAACATGATGGACTTTTCAGAATACAATACGATTGGAAAAAATGACACCGCTTTCGCTATGTGTAGGGTTTGGGGAAGGGTTCAATCACAAGGATCTATTGTACGCAACCTTATCTTTTATTTCTGCAAGAGACTGTTTCCTGAAAAGGGTCCGACTACAAGGATTTATTATACACAGTCTTACCTTCCATTTCTGCAAGAGATTGTTTCAGGGAAGGATCCGACTACAAGGATCTACTGTACAAAGCCTTATCTTCTATTTCTGCAAGCAGCTGTTTTTCGAGAAGAGTTCGACCACAAAGATCTATTGTATGTAATCTTACCTTCCATTTCAAGCAAATTTACTAGTTACACGAAGACTCCCCTTCATCAATAAGATTGGAAGGAGTGTGAAAAAAGAAGCATATATCATGAATATATATATATATATATATATATATAACTTTCTTCCAGATAGTAGTACATTGCAATATTTAAAGTACCATAGTATTGTCATGTCATTCCTTTTCTCTTAGCTTATATAAAGCCATTCTTCTATCACCGTTCCTCTAATGTTCCTTCCCCATTACCTCCTAACACCAAAAATTTCTCAATATGAGTTTCAACGCATCATTGAAGAAGTTTCTTCCAAGGGATTCTTAATTTTTTTTTTTTTTTTTGTGGAGTTAATTTTTTTGCATAATGGTATGTGTAGAGAGCTTTCTTTAGTCCACATATAGGGGGCAGTATGGTTCAATTAGCTGCTGACTCATTCACACAAATGCTAAGGTTTTTGAGAGTTAGAACAAGAAAAGGCCTTAGTAGCTGAGTGAATGATGTGGTAGACTGATTGAATCTTATGCTTTCTCTGCTTGGACTGAAGGGAGCTCCCTCTTCATAATTACTTGCTTTAATATATATAGTTTAGTACTATATTTATTTGATTAGTTTAACATTGCTACAATATCAAGAAAATATCAATTACTTGTTGAGCGTTTTTCAGAAACAATCTTTTTACCTTTAAGAGATAGTGATAAGATATGTGTTCATTTTACGGACCTTACTTTGTGAGATTTTATTGGGTATATTGTTGTTACCATATTTTTCAAAACAACAATTAGTAGTAATATTTATTATCCACTTTACTCATAGTTTGTCTTATATTTAAGTAAATTGATTGTGTAAATATGTCTTATTTCATCATTGCATTAGATTTAAATTTATTTTTTGGGTTTTTACTTATTTGTTTTTGTGTTGTAGCATGCTAACATGTTTTTTTTTCAAGATTATAAATGTCACTTGTTACGAAGACTTACTTGTAGACAGTAGATACTAGATAATCTTATACTACACACTGAAATTGAATGAAGATATTGAATAACCTAATAATGTAAAAATTCTTTACACTGGCGGTATATATATAATTTAAACTCGTCTTTAATACATCTGCAGGTCAAAAAAGTTTGTTAGATTATTATATTTGCTTTCGGTTACCTAATAACTAACGTAATATTGTTTAAATTTGGATTGTTTTTGTGAGTTTCAGATTAATAGGAAATCGAATATTGGACTTCTTTCGTTATAAGGAGACAAAAAGAGATAAGAGGAGGCTCTATGACAACTATGATATAATTGACCAACGATAAAATTATCTTTGTGTAATCTAGTTATAGGTCATGGATTTGAGTGGAAGCAATCACTAATATTTTCATTAAAGTAGACTATTTACATCACACATTGTAAGGTGTGGCCTTTTTGGGACCTTATACGAACGGAGAATGTTTTGTGTACTGGACTATCTAGCTTTTTTTGAAGAAGCACTTCATTTGCATCCTAATAGTATGTTCTTTGTCTTCTCATTTCCTTTTTCTTGTAATTTTGTGTGTATATGTAAACCTAAAAAATGTGATGTTTGAAGCCCTAAATTTGTATGTGAAGGAATGCTTTAAATTTAAATTAGTTTATTTTCCCTCATTTTACTTTATAATGTTTACTCATAAGAGTAAATCCTTCATATCCAACTAATCACAGTTAAAAATTAAGCAAATAAATAAATTAACAAAGTAAATGTAAGCTGGTTTTATTATCTTCAGGTAATCACACAATTAATTACTGAAGTTCGATGGCTTGGGCCTTGGTGTATAATGTTTGCTGGTTAATTATGTAATGAGGCTTTTGATTAATCTCAATCAGTTATGACTTATGATTTAACATATATAGGATAAATTGGGGGCTCAAGACATGAAATTATTAATTTTGAGTGGGATTGAAGTTTGATCTTCTTTTATTCTAGGCATAATACATAAACATGTCTTGTAACTTGGCCTAAGTTGATATCTATGTCCTTCAACTTTAATTGTGCACAATAGACTCTTAAATTTGTATAAAGTTGAACAAGTTGACACATGTGTCTTACGTGGCGTTCTACATGGCAATTCATATTCTACATGTCTTCCTATATGATACTTGTTCAATATTATATAAATTTTAGTGTCTACTTGTGCATATTCAAAGTTAAAGGGCCCAGACGCCAACTAAGATCAAGGTAAAGATACTTTTATGTATTATGTTTTTATTCATAGGGCCTTTATGTTTTAAACCCAATGTCTTTACTAGTAGTCATGACTCATCATTTGCATGATTCCTATAATATAGTTTAAATTTTCGAAAGAGACTTTCATTCTTTAGTCAGTCTAGTTTCTTGAACAAATTAAGTTTTAATCCTCTTATTATTCATGTCAACTAGTTAATTACTCTAATGATCTTTGACCAATCAAAAAGGGTGATACAGAAACTGGAAGGAGGCCAAACAGAACTTGTTGGAGGCCAAGCCATGCCAACCTACCAAATCTATTAGTTAGGGATCTTAACAATTTTAGTCAAAGTTTTTACCTAACTGTAATAAATCATAGTAATCGTCCTTGTATATTTAGTATATAGTAAGGGGTCATTTGGTGTGAGGGATAAAATAAATAGTGATGGGATAAAATTTTAATGTAGTGTTTGGTTGCTAAGTCCAGGATAACTTATCCCGGAATTAACAATTAGTACCAGGATAAGTTATCCCTCCCTTTTTGTGGTATAATAATACCAAGTTTATTTAACTTGGGATAAAGACTTTAAAATGACAATTATCCTCCAAACCCTTTGTATTATCACTTTTCACATCTATATATGTAAAGCGCCGCTTCTGCTCATTTGAAGGTTTCTTCTCTTCATTGATGAAGAAGCATTCTCTTCTTTGCATGGAGAAGCTATATAGGAGTCATTGAAGAACATCTTCGCCATTAATCTTTCATTCACTTACAAGGTTAAATTTTCTATCAAAATCTATTTCTCTTTTTTTGGTCATTTATAAATTCTCTGATCTGTTGCATAATTTGGATACTCTCATCCTTTCTACCAACCAGCAGAAATCAAAACTTTTTTCTGAAAGTTACATTTTAGGATTTTGATAAATTTTGTTTAGCATATAATTGGGGAAAATGACAATGTTTTACTGTTCTGATTTCTCTAAACCCACAGGAAGGGCAGTTACCTTTCTCAAAATATAATTGGAGAAAATGACAGTCGTTCAAACTCAATATGTATTGCTGAAAATATATGCGATCGAGATGAAATTTGTGAAATAATACAAGTTGTATGTGAAAGAGCAGTATGTGAAAATTACAATTGTGATTTTCCGTTGTTATTTATTAGCCCTTCTCTCTTGTTTTGATGATGAAATCTTAGTTTTTCTAAACATTTTTTTGGAAAAAATTATTCTCTTTATGTGCTTGAAAGTATAAAGTTGTCCTCGTTGATTCTTTCTAATTTTGTGTATTAACTCTTTTATTTTTATTATGGAAAAATTAGGTTTTCTTATGGATCATCAACTATAGTCCGATATTGAATACTTTACATCCTTGAGGAGATATTGTGACAACAATTTCTAGTTATGTGTACATTTCTTTTCATTACTATTTATGGTCATTCTATAAGAAGAAATAGGCGTATGATTAGATACCATATGAGTAATCGAGTTCCTAAAATTATATCTCATTTAAATTGTATCATAGAAGACAGTGACACTGCATGTATTGATAAGTTAAGAATGAATAGAAATTTCTTTCACACTTTAGTTCTCTTAACAAAAAAGTTGGAGGTTTGACTGATAGCAAATATATGTCAAGTAGTGAAAAGTTAGCAATGTTTTTAAATATTTTGGCTCATCATGAGAAGAATAGATTCATTAAGGTTGATTATGTTTGATCGGGTTGGAGCGTAAGTCAAGCTTTCAATGAATGCTTGAGAGCTATTCTCAAACTAGCTCCATTATTACTTGTTAATCCCAAACCGGTGCTTGAAGATGAGATTGACGATCGATGGAGATGGTTTAAGGTATATGTACTTTCAATTGAGTATCTATTAATTCAAGTAAAGTAAAAGAAAAAAATACAATTTTTAATAGTTTGAGATAATGGTATAATTGATTTTATAGAGATGTTTAGGTGCATTGGATGGTACTTACATTCAAATTAGAGTTTCATCTAAGGACAAAACAAGATACAGGACAAGAAAGGGAGAAATAACAACTAATGTACTGGGAGTTTGTGATAGAAATCTCAATTTTACTTATGTATTACCTGGTTGGGAAGGATCAGCTGCCGATGGTCGTGTATTATGAAATGCTATAACGCGAACGAATGGTTTAAAAATTCCTGATGGTAATACCATACATATGATCACATTAAAATTATACCACAAAAAATACTATATAAAAGTAACTAAATTTTTGTTTATATTATAGGTAATTATTATTTGTGTGGCGGAGGATATACAAATGGAAACAGTTTTCTTTCATCTTACAGAGGGTATAAATATTGGTTAAGGGATTGGGAAGGTGACAATCCACCACCTCAATGTCGAGAAGAACTTTTCAATATGAAACATGCTAGGGCTCGTAATGTTATTGAAAGGACATTTGATCTCTTGAAAGGACGTTGGAGAATTCTTAGAAGTGCTTCGTGGTACTCAGTTAAGATTCATAATAGGATTATTAGTTCTTGTTGTTTGATACACAACTTTATTCGTAGAGAGATGGAAGTGGACCCTTTAGACATTAATAGGGAAGAACAAGTAGAATATCAACAAGATAACATTGATGTTGTTGAATCATCTGAAGAGTGGACTACATGGAGGGATGAGTTGGCTCAATCAATGTGGAATACAAGCTTAAACAATTGATCTTTTCAATTATTCCGTACTTGTAATATGTTTTGTGGTGTTTGGGATATTTTTCTCTTTAGTTTTGATATTATTGCAAGGTGTAACAACTTTTAGCTTTTTGTGATATAAGAAACAATTACATACATTGATTTTGTTAAAGGTACTGTATGTTTATTTAGTTTTTCTTTTGTGATGTATTAGTACTTTATGTTTTTAGTTTTTTTATTTGTAAAGTATATATATTTTTGTGATGCTAAGTAATGATTTGAAGATACTTATGCTTCTTATGATGGTAACTAATACTAACGATAATTTATTTCACAAGATTATACATTCAAAATGGATAGCCAGAAATTTTCAATGAAACCACCAAAAAGATCAAGAAAAACAACACCTTCAACCCGAAGGTCATGGACTCTAGTAGAAGAAAGTTCTCTTATAGATGGTTTAAAAGAGTTATGTGTTAATGGTTGGAGAGTCGATAATGGAACCTTTAGGCCAGGATACCTGATGGAGTTGGAGCACTATTTGCATGAACGTCATCCTGACAGTGGATTGAAAGGTGAACCACATGTTAATTCTAAATTAAAAGCATGGAAGAAAAGTTATGCAAGCATAAGTTTACTAAAGGGTCGAAGTGGTTTGGGATTTCAATATAGTGACGCAACCATAATTATTGATGATCCAAAAGAATGGGATAAATTTTTAAAGGTAATTAATATTTTTCTTTAGTTATTAGAATATTGTTACTTCATATAAATATTTCTCTGAGTTTTCTTCATAATTTATAATTGATACATATGATATTACCGTCTTTTTTTCATTGTTTGTCTAGGATGAACCTGGTGCAAAAAGTATGAATACTAAAAAATGACCGATGTTTGTGGATTGGGAGGAAATTTTTGGCAAAGATAGGGCAACGGGAGAGTATGCAGAAGGGCCACTGGATCCTGTTGAGGATATCTTAAAGAGTCAAACATCAGGACTTTCTAATAATATGACTTTGGGATTTCTTATCGATGTTGATGCAGATGAAGATGAAGATGAAATTAGTCATGGACCCAATATAGCTACCGGAGAAGCTGAAAATGCTTATACGGGACCTAGTTTTACTGGAACTTCTGAAAATGAATATGCTAGAGGATCTCCTCATGAACATACTGGTACATCTGAACAACAAGGTGAATATGCTAAAAAGTCCTCTTCTAGTGTCAATGAAAAAGAGAAAAGAAAGAAAAGAAAAAGGATTGGGGAGGATGTTAATGAGACATTTCTCAAGAGTATGACAGAAGTTATAAAAAAATTACTGAAAGTCAAGACAAAAGAATTGGTGTCTTAATTGACAAGATTGGAAATCGTGACCACTCTGACATGTGTGGTCAAATTTATTCCATCATTGAATCCTCCGTATTCGATTTGTACACCATAGAGCAACGTATAAAAGCTAAAATGGTTATCTGTGAAGATGTCAAAAAGATGAAAATCTTTTTACGTATGGGTGAACTTGAGCGCCAGACAATGATGTTTATGGTCGTCAATGATAAACTTTAAAATATGATAAGCTTGTGTATATAAGTGGTGGCACTAGTGTGATAGTTTTTGTTCGACTAACAATTTCAAAGTTTGACTAGAGTGCCATTTTTTGATCCTCTGATTATGTTCACACTCTTTTGTCTATGACTGATGTAGGGCATGAGGATGTTGGAATTTTTTGTGTAACTAATATCTATTAAATAGATTAACTCTCATGTAAATGTTATCAGTTTTTGTGCAGTTCTTATTGTTCTTTCGCTATAGCTTTGGTCCCATTGTTGCTGCTACGTTAGATCAATTTTTGATCTAATTTCTTTTGTTGCTTTAATGCGGTTTTCATGAGTTTTGACAGATGTTTTGGTGAAGTATGTACTTAAATTTTGCTCCAATTTTAGCAGCTGTTTTAGTTGTAGTTTTAGTTGTTGGTTTGGTGTAGAGATTGCTGCAATTTTGATCAAGTTTCAGGTGTAATTTTCGCTACAGCTTTTGTCCAGTTTTGATAGCAGTTTTAGTGTAGTTTATGCTGCAGTTTTGGCTGCAAATTTGGTACAGTTATAATTTTGGTTGTTGATTTGGTGTAGATATTTGTATAACAAAAGTTTCTTGAATAGTATGGTGAAATTTCATTTTTTGGATAATCCATTGGCTGCAAACTTTGCAGAATGTGAAACAAAAATGGTGAAAATCTCATTACCTTAAGAGCCCGTTTGGATTGGCCTATATTAAGTGCTTTTAAGTTAAAATGGCTTTTAAGATTTTAAGCTTTGATTGATTTTTGTCTCCCAAAAGCTTCTTAAGTAGAGTGACTACAATAGTTATTAGGATTCTCGATAAGGATCTAACTAGAGTGACTCTTATGAAGTATCCGCAACTCTATGGTGTTGGACAAAGGCACAAGAGTTATAATAAGAAATTATTTTGAGTAACCATGATTGGCACCTGATAGCAAAGTGTAGTGGCCTTCTTTGTACCTGTTTTAGCATACTGGGAAGGTGAGGTTGATATCTCAAAGCATTGGAGACCTATGGCACTCTGTTGGTTTGCTTCTAGATAATGTATTTCTTCTTGTATATAGCACTCCACATCATTTGCTTACACTGGTAAGTGCTCTTTTGTTTCACATACTCGGGCTAACACTTAACTATCATTTTTGATTCTTGACTTAGACCATAACGTATAGAATATTTAGCTCCCATTTGACTCGACATCCTCCTTAAAGTATAACATGCAGCCATTTTCACAATAATAAATTTTGATCGAGGAGAGTCTTAACTTTGTAGCGACCGAGTTCGTCGTTACGGGTAGTCCAATCGTGCCAAGTTTTAGAGTTAGAAAACTCTGGGTTTGAGAGTTTGAAATTCTGGGCTAGGCTAGCCTCGGTCGGTTCTAGAGCGAGGTGGAGTCTAGGGAAATTCGGGTAAGGATTGGTCTTTGTGTCTTGTTTTGAGATAATTTTCTATGTAGCCAAGACATAAAGGAGTCTGGGGACTTCAGAATTGAGTTTGGATAAGTAGAACTCCTGGAATCGCGTTTGACGTGAAGGGGTTATTTCGGATCGTCGGAGAAAGAAAGTGTGTTGTAAAATAGCCAAAACTGGGATATTTCCAGACATTCTGTCCGTGAAGAGCGCAACGGTCCGCGGTAGCAACCTTCTCTATATCGGTGGAAAATACCGCTATAGCGGTGGTCAAGGCGGTCAACACCCACTTAGGACTGCTATAGCGGAAGTCGTCCGCTATAGCAGAGCGGGGACCGCTATAGTGGGTCGATGGGTTTTTAATGCAGAAACTTCCACAAAGCATTTCAGTTTTCTACAATTCATTTGGGAGAAGAACTAGGGCTATTTCAGGCGATTTTCCTCTTTTTTCTTCGAATTTCTTCCCTAAGGTAAGGTTTCTACTCCCCAATCTTTGTACTACATTTCCTATGTGGTAGAATTGCTAGGAGGAAATTTGGGGAAAGGTTGGAATAACCTAGGAATGGTAGAATCCGGGGAAGGAAAGAGATTCCAAGCATGAATGTTCTTGGGCATTGTTAAAAGTATGTTATTATGATCATAGGTTGTTAAATTCTCTATTTTTATCCTTAAAAATGTTAGAAGTAGGTGAATTAACGGTGGAAAAGCCTGGGAAAAAGGTGGGATGATCATGAGTGGCCTGGGGTTTGGGGATTTGGTGCAATCCGGGTACTGTGCAGGCCTTGTGTGTTAATTGTATATACTTGTGTGTTATTTTAGACAACGAACGAGAAAAGAATCCGAAACACGGGAAAGCTCGGGTTGAATAGAGCTTGGATCATTTTGAGGTAGGTGATGGATTACGATTTCTGTGAATGTTTTATAGTCTTGTACTCATATCTAAGTGATTATATGAATTACATTGCTTAGGGAAGTTGTGTAGAATTTCTAAGGTTCCTGCTTTACAGTCTGTGATTTGAACGGTATTTGCTTGTTGGTTTACAAGTTGTTTGTTCATGCATTTGACTGTGGATTATTGACATTCGGTTGGCTTGGGTATCACGCCTGGTACGGGTATAACAAATGGTTGGCACGGGTACCACGCCTGGTACAGAATATACTAATGGTTGGCTCGGGTACCACGCCTAGTACGGGTTTACTTTTGTTGCATCATTGCATTTTTATTGTTGTGTTGCATTGACTGATATTAGTTCTGCGAGTAGATGGGGCTGTTTATTGAAATATGTTATTGGTTTGGTGGCCCTTGAAAGGCCGGGGAAATTCTGTATAACTGATATGTTGGTCTTGGTGTAGGCCGGGTTGATTCAAGGTACATTGTGTTATCTAGAGAGGATCCCAGGCTGGGTTCGGGCTAGACGGAAAGGTATAGTTAATGGTATATGGTTGTGGCTTAGAGTTAGGTGGTGGATTTCATGCGGAACGAGCTAAGTAGAGACTTGTAGTCTAGGCGTGTCTGTGGCTATACCTTTTACTTGATATTATTGTACTGCTTATACACTGTTTATTTTGAAACTGGTTGATGATCCTACTAGTACACAGTTGTGGTGTACTGATACTGCACTTGCTTTTCTTTTGGTGAGTACAGGAAATCTTCCAGAGGCTGAGACACGACCTCATATTTAGCACCGACGATTTCTGACTTCAAGGGTGAGCTATTTGATCAAGCTACCTTGGGCTTATCTTTAGTGTTGCAGTCCACTTGTCTTGGACTTGAAACTATTTTCATATTTTCTTTTGGGGTTGCATCCCCGTATTCTATATATTGGTAGTGATGTTTGGTACAATGACTTTCAGTTCCTAGGAGGGATTTTCCGCAGGATATATTAAATCTTTAGTTTTTGCATTGCTTAATTGCTAGTTTATTTTCTGTTTACTGATTTTAGGCTGTTAGTCTAGGCAAAAGATTGAACTCTATTGGTTCGCTCATCCGGGGGTTGGGTGGGTGCCAATAACGATTGTTTGGGTCGGTACAAAGATGGTATCAGAGACTTAGGTTCGTTGATCTCGTCGTACCAAACAAGTCTAGTAGAGTCTTGCGAAATGGTGCGGAGACATCCGTACTTTTCTTTGAGAGGCTATGGGGATTTAGGAAAAACTATCTCTTCCTTCTTTCCTTCATGCTATAACTCGATTCCAATTAGTATCTGGTGATACAAATTGGTATCTAACCTCATTCACTCTTCTGTCCGCAGATGGTTACTACAAGGAACAATGGAGCAAGGCTAGCGGTTCCAGCAGCGGGCCTGGCAGTTTATGACAGAGGTAGGGGAAGGGGCAGGGGATGAGCTGGAGCCACACTCGACAGGGGTGGAACTCAAGCTACTGCTGCACACGAGGTAACCCCTCCCCTATATAAGGAGCATATGGCTGAGGACGTAGAAGAAGTTGTTGTAGAGGATGAAGGGGCTCTAGCGGAGGCGGCACCAGTTGGGGGTGCATGCCTTCCTACTATGACACCGGAAGCTTTTAAGTAGGCGTGGAATATTCTGAGTGGGTTGGTTGGTGCTGGAGCCATACCCGCATCTTATGCAAATCAGGCCTTGGATAATCAGCCAACGGTTACTACAACACCTAGGATGGACACAGCTTTGGGCACGAATGATCTCCTCAGGCCAATGCTGGGCCCAGTGATGACAGGGAATGAGCATGAGATGTTGACTAAGTTCCTTAAGCTGAAACCTCTGACGTTTCAGGGTACAGACAAGGAGGATGCCTATGAGTTCATCATGGATTCCCATGAGAGATTGCACAAGTTGGGTATTATATGTCAGTATGAGGTTGAGTTTGTCACTTTTCAACTGCAGGGTGATGCCAAGCAGTGGTGGAGGTCTCATGTTGAGTGTCGGTCTTTTGTTCTACCTCCACTGACTTGGGAGCAGTTCCTAGCATTGTTTCTAAAGAAGTACGTCCCCCGTACCTTGAGGGACCGAAAGAAAGATGAGTTCTTGAACTTGGAGCAGGGAAGCATGTCAGTCTCGGCTTATGAGGCTAAGTTCCATGCGTTATCTCATTTTGCTACATAGATGTTGGGGTCCGAGGAGGAACGGGTCCGGTTGTTTGTCAAGGGTCTGAATAGTGAATTGCAGGTACTGTCAGTCCATATGACTTCTTCAGGAAAGGACTTTAATGATGTGGTGGATTATGTGAAGAAGATAGAGGGAGTTAGGCAAGCGGGGCAGACTAAGGCTTTAGCCAAGAAGACCCGGAATAAGGGAAATTTTGGTGGTTTATACTCTAGGGGCCAGCATCAGCAGACTTACCCAGCCCATCCTATTCAGTCAGCTCTGCTAGCTACTACAGGTGGTTGTCAAGGAGCTCAGTCTTCAGCTCCTAGAGGCCAGGGAATGTCCTATACATCATCTAGCAGACCTACTCTTGACCGTGGTTGCTTTCATTATGGTGAGCTGGTCCACTTTAAGAGGGAGTGTCCACATAGGAAGACAGGTAATCAGGGTCAGCAGTAGACTAGAGCAGTGGTTCCGGCAGGCATAGGCGGTAATGCTAGGGGTCATCCATAGGGTGGGTGAGGTAATTTTCAGATAGGCCGGGGAGACAGAGGGAACGGCGGCGCATGCAGGGGTGCAGTGCAGTCGGCCCGGGAAGTGGCCTGGATTGATGATCGGCTCATTGCTATGCTTTTCCAGAGAGGACCGAGGCGAAAGCCTCAGATGCGGTGATCATAGGTACCATTCTTGCCTGCGATAAAATGGATGCGGTATTATTTAACCCAGGCTCTACATATTCTTATGTGTCTGTGAGTTTTGCTTTGGGGATGATTTGATTTGTGATATCCTTGATTCCCCTATCCATGTTTCTACCTAGTTGGAGAGTCTGTGATTGTGACTCATGTATATCATGATTGTTCTTTTGTGTTTGTGGGGTTGCTTACTTGGGTAGACTTGGTAATTCTGGATATGGCTGATTTTGATATTAACTTGGGTATGACCTGGCTATCTCCTTATCATGCTGTGTTGAACTGTAACACCAAGACTGTGACGTTAGAGATTCCAGGTAAGGATAGACTAGAGTGGGAGGGTGTGTACAGGCCTAAGACAGTTAAGATAATATCGTTTGTTCGGGCTAGAAAGCTAGTGTCTAGCCTTCTTGGCTCATCTCCAGGATGATAGTATGGAGTCTCCGCCTATTGAGTCAGTTCCAATGGTTTTCGAATTTTTAGAGGTGTTTCCAGCGGACTTGCCTGGTATGCCTCCGGACAGGGATATAGATTTTTGTATTGATTTGGAGCCAGACACTCGTCCCATTTCCATTCCTCCATATCGTATGGCTCCGACAGAGTTAAGGAAACTTAAGACTCAGCTGCAGGAACTCCTAGATAAGGGATTTATACATCCTAGTGCTTCGCCTTGGGGTTCTCCGATTTTATTTGTAAAGAAGAAGGATAGTAGTATGCGGATGTGCATAGATCATAGGCAGTTGAACAAGGTGACCATCCGGAATAAGTACCCTCTTCCCCGTATAGATGATTTGTTTGACCAGCTTCAGGGTGCATCAGTGGTCTCAAAAATCGACTTGAGCTCGAGGTATCATCAGTTAAAGATTAGGCCTGAGGACATTTTGAAAACTGCTTTTCAGACTCGGTATGGGCATTACGAGTTTCTAGTAATGTCGTGTGGTTTGACCAATGTGCCAGAAGCATTCATGAGTTTGATGAATGGGGTGTTTAAGTCCTACTTGGATTCCTTCGTTATCGTGTTCATCGATGATATTTTGATCTACTCTAAGAGTAGGGAGGAGCATGCTAATCATCTTCGTATTGTTCTGGATATCTTGAGGCACCAAAAGCTTTATGTAAATTTCACTAAGTATGAGTTTTGGTTGACTTCCGTGGCATTCTTGGGGCATGTAGTGTCAGAAAAGGGGGTGATGGGTGGATCCCCAGAAAATTGAGGCAGTCAAGAGTTGGGTTCGGCCTAGCTCTGTGACAAAGGTGAGGAGTTTCGTTGGGCTCGCGGGGTACTACCGGAGGTTTCTTAAGGATTTTTCTTCTATTGCTACTCACTTGACCAGGCTGACATAGAAAGATGTACCATTCGTGTGGTCCGACAAGTGTGAGGAGAGCTTCCAAGAGCTCAAGACACTTTTGACCACGGCTCCTATATTGTCCTTGCCGGTTGAAGGTAAAGACTTTGTTATTTACTGTGATGCTTCACATTCTAGTTTGGGTGCTGTGTTAATGTAGAATAGGAATGTGATAGCCTATGCATCCAGGCAGTTGAAGGTGCATGAGAGGAATTACCTGACTCACGACTTAGAGATGACAACGGTGGTTTTCGCATTAAAAATTTGGAGACACTACCTTTATGGTGTCAAGTGTGAGGTGTTCACAGATCATCGCAGTCTGCAACACGTATTCACTCAAAAGGATTTGAATTTGAGGCAGAGGAGGTGGATGGAGCTATTGAAGGATTACGATGTGACCATTCAATACCATCCGGGTAAGGCTAATATGGTGACAGACGCAGTAAGCCGGAAAACTGTTAGCATGGGTAGCTTGGCTTGTTTGGGGGTGTCCAAATGACCACTAGCAAAGGAAATTCGGGCGTTGGAGGCCAAGTTCATGCACTTGGGTGTTTCAGATCAAGGTGGGTTGTTGGCCAGCATTAATGTCAAAGCCACCTTCATAGAGGAAATAAAGGCCAAACAGTTTCAGGACCCGAAACTGAGTAAGTTGTGAGGTAAGGTAATATTCGGGGGAGTCTAGAGATGTCATGTTAGACTCTGGTGGAGTGTTGCATTTCAGGGAGAGGATTTGTGTTCCTCGAGTGGATGATATGATTCATAAAATATTGGCAGAAGCCCATGGTTTGCGGTACTCAATTCATCCGGGTGTGACTAAAATGTACAAGAATTTGAGGCAGCGTTACTGGTGGCTCGGGATGAAAATGGACATAGTTGATTTTATGTACAAACTTTAAAACTACCAGCTGGTAAAGTATGAACATTAGAGACCTGCATGACTACTTCAGAGGATGCCAATTCCAGAGTGGAAGTGGGAAAGCATAGCCATGGATTTCGTGGTGGGTCTCTCCAAGACATTAGAGAAGTATGACTCAATTTGGGTCATTGTTGACAGACTGACCAAGTTCGCTCATTTTATTCCGGTCAGGGTAGATTACAATTCGCAGCAATTGGCTAAGATCTACGTGAAGGAGATTGTGAGACTGCATGGGGTACTACTGTCCATCATTTCAGACAGAGGTACGCAATTTACTTCTAAGTTTTGGGGAAAGTTACATGAAGAGTTGGGTACACAACTCACTTTTAGCACGGCCTTCCATCCTCAGACTAATGGTCAGTCGAAAAGGATGATCCATGTATTGGAGGACATTCTTAGAGCATGTGTAATGGACTTTGGGGGACTCCAGTATTGACATGGCACCGTTCGAGGCATTGTATGGGAGGAACTGCATATCCCTGGTTGGGTGGTTTGAGGAAGGCGATGTAAAGCCTCTGGGCGTAGACTTAGTAAAGGAAGCGTAGGAAAAGGTAAGGGGCATTCATACCAAGTTGCTGGCTACTCAAAGCAGGCAGAAAGAGTATGCAGATCGCAAGGTCCGGGACATGGAATTTCAGGCTAGTGAACAAGTATTGTTGAAGGTGTCACCAATGAAAGGGGTTATGCAGTTGGTAAGAAGGGCAAGCTTAGCCCTCGGTTCATTGGTCCGTTTGAAGTTCTTGAAATTGTGGGGCCAGTGGCTTACAGGTTAGCACTGCCACTTAGTTTGTCAGGCGTCCATCTGGTATTCCATGTATCCATGCTTAAGCGATACCATGGGGATGTGGATTACATCATCAAGTGGGATGAGGTACTTTTCGATAAGGATCTTTGTTCTGAGGAGGAACCAATTTTGATTCTTGCTCGGGATGTACGGAGGTTGAGGACAAAGGTAATTGATATGGTGAAGGTTCAGTGGAAGCATCGTCCGGTTGAGGAAGCCACTTGGGAAATCGAGAAGGACATGCCGGACAAGTACCCTCAACTATTTGAGGATTCAAGTTTTACACTTTCCCTCCTTTTATTTCCATTATTTCAAGCTTGATCGTTCGGGGATGAACGATGGGTTAATTGGTATCTGTTGTAACGATGGGGTCTGTCATTACGGGTAGTCCAATCTTGTCAAGTTTTAGAGTTAGAAAACTCCGGGTTTGGGAGTTTAAAATTCTGGGCTAGGCTAGCCTCGGCCGGTTCTGGAGAGAGGTGGAGTCTAGGGAAATCCAGGTAAGGATTGATCTTTGTGTCTTGTTTTGAGCTAGTTTTTCATGTAGCCAAGACATAAAGGAGTCTGAGGGACTTTTCAGAATCATGTTTGGGTAAGTAGAACTCCCGGAATCGCGTTTGACGTGAAGAGGTTGTTTCGGATCGTCGGGGAAAGCAAGTGTGTTGTGAAATGGCCAAAACTGGGAGATTTCTGGACATTCTGTCCATGATGAGCGCAATGGTCTGCGGTAGCAACCTCCGCTATAGCGGTGGAAAATATCGCTATAACGGTGGTCAAGGCGGTCAACACCCACTTAAGACCTATATAGTGGAAGTCGTCCGCTATAGCGGAGCGAGGACCGCTATAGCGGAGCGAGGACCGCTATAGCGGGCCGATGGGTTTTTAATGCAGAAACTTTCCCAAAGCAGTTCAGTTTTCTACAATTCATTTGGGAGAAGAATTAGGGCAATTCAGGCGATTCTCCTCCTTTTTCCTTTGAATTTCTTCCCTAAGATAAGGTTTCTACTCCCCAATCTTTGTACGACGTTTCGTATGTGGTAGAATTTCCAGGAGGAAACTTGGAGAAAGGTTGGAATAACCTAGAAATGGTAGAATTCGGGGAAGGAAGGAGATTCCAAGCATGAATGTTCTTGGGCATTGTTAAAAGTATGTTATTGTGATCATAGGTTGTTAAATTCTCTATTTTTATCCGTTAAAATGATAGAAATAGGTGAATTAACGGTGGAAAAGCCCAGGAAAAGGGTAAGATAAGGTTTCTACTCCCCAATCTTTGTACGACGTTTCGTATGTGGTAGAATTTCCAGGAGGGAACTTGGAGAAAGGTTGGAATAACCTAGAAATGGTAGAATTCGGGGAAGGAAGGAGATTCCAAGCATGAATGTTCTTGGGCATTGTTAAAAGTATGTTATTGTGATCATAGGTTGTTAAATTCTCTATTTTTATCCGTTAAAATGATAGAAATAGGTGAATTAACGGTGGAAAAGCCCAGGAAAAGGGTGGGATGATCATGGGTGGCCTGGGGTTTTGGGATTTGGTGTAATTCGGGTACTGTGCAGGCCTTGTGTGTTAATTTTATGTACTTGTGTGTTATTTAAACCAAAAACGAGAAAGGAATCTGGAACACGAGAAAGCTCGGGTTGAATAGAGCTTGGATCATTTCGAGGTAGGTGATGGCTTACTGTGAATGTTGTATATCCTTGTACTCATATCTAAGCGATTGTATGAATTACATTGCTTAGGGAAGTTGTGTAGAATGTCTAAGGTTCCTGCTTTCAGTCTGTGATTTGAACGGTATTTGCTTGTTGATTTGCAAGTTGTTTGTTCAGGCATTTGACTGTGGATTATTGACATTCGGTTGGCTCGGGTACTACGCCT